>PYUH01004018.1:0-21764 GCA_016808085.1 Suaeda aralocaspica | reverse complement strand
TTAACCACAAAATTCAGAATTTCCCAAGCATTCAGTTAGGATTTCCAAAAGCAAAGAGAGAAAAGAGAGAAAAAAAAAAAAAAAAAAAAAAAAAAAAAAAGAAAACCGAGGGAAAGCGACGAAGAGGACCGAAGGTCGCGGCCACCTCTCGCCGCTGCTGCCCCTCGCCGGCCGCCGTCGCCGCCACCTCCTCCCCCTTTGCCTTCTCGATTTTCGTAGGTACAAAAAAAAAAAAAAACTTTTTCTTCTAATTTAATTTAATTCTTAAGCATGTTTTATAAATTTTTTTATAATCATGTTTTGTAATGTTTTATTATTTATGATCATGTTTTTATATTTGTATTATAGATTTAAAAAGTTGATCATGAATTTTAATTGGTTTGAAAGGTATAAGTTTTTTTGTTTTAAATTATTATGATCTAGATTGAATTGGTATGATCCTAGTTTAATTATATATGATTGTATATTAAATTATGATGTTTAGATTGGTTTTTAACAATTTAAAAGTATTAAACAATCTGAAAATTTGTTAAATACATGTTAAAACAATTTTTAAGTGTTCATTAATGCTAGTATGATCATATATGAATCTATGATCACTACATATATTTTATTATGATTTATGAATTAAAGATGATTTAAGTTGATTTATAAGCTGTCCAGATTTATAAAAATTCATAATTAATGTTTTTAAAGTATGTATATAGCATGAATTATCATATAAGTTAAGTATTACATTTATGATCAATCCTGTTGTTTTTAGGGCTTTTCATAGTTTAGAGAGTCTAAAAGGATTTTTAATTAAATAATAATGCTGAAATTTTTTATTAAGGCATGTTTTAAAGAAGTAAATTAGTGTTTTACTTACAAGTTTCCAAATTAATTCTAATGCATAGAATCGAACCATAAACCTTAAGGATATTAATATGGTGTTTTTTATGCAAAAATAATGTTTTTTAAAGAGGTTTTAAGAGCTTGAAATATTAGAAAAATAAAGAGACAAGTTATGGAATTGAATAGAGACATAGTAAGGAAGGTTATGGATGTTTATCCACTAGTAAAAAGTAGTTTAGAGTTGCTGTAAAGTTTAGTCAAAGAGGTTTTTCTTATATAGTTTTCCTCTTATGTTTTATAGGAGGATTCGAATCAAGTGAGTTCTAGAAGTAGTGGCGAATCACCGCTATTATACAAGGTACGTAAGTACTAAAGATTCATGAGTAGAATATCATGCTAGGATCATGCTAGTAGTAGATTGAATATATAAGTTTCATGTTAGAAACTATATGATATGAAGTATGTTATGTGACTCTTGTTGACTTTTGTTGACTTATATGAGCATGTTCAAGTATGCATGATTACATGATAATCCATGAGTATTTATTTATGCATTCTATTATATATATATTATTAATAATAACATCAAGGATGTTTGGAATGCATGTTTAATAAAAGAAGTTGACTAGTAGTCAAAAATGAGCATGAAAGATTATGTTATTAAATATTTTGAGCAAAGAAGAGTTAGTGAATTTTATTCACATGATTAGTAGTAATTGAGCAATTTATTATTATTATCCACTCACAGTTTATGTGTGGACTAGTAAAGGAAGTTATCCACTCACAGTTTATGTGTGGACTGTTAAGGAAGTAATTAACCACTCACAGTTAATGTGTGGTCTAGAGAGGATTAATAAAAGGAATAAAATATGTTCACTTATTAATGAAGATAATTAATATGGTGTTCATGTCATGTTATGTTATGAAATGTTGTGTGATGTTATGCATGTTATGATGTTTGTTATGTGAGAGTCATCACAAGTTATAAAATGGTTAATCACGTAAAGTGAAAGAGGATTCGCACCAAAACTCTTGGAACGTATATACCTTGAGTATGAACAGTGGGGGGAGTTGTCTAACAGAGGATTCAACTCCTAGTTAGGGGTACAAGACGTTGTACTTCTATTTTTAGATTTTTATCTTATATGCGCTGGAATTCCGCCACTAGGTGGCATAGTAATACCTTCTTGGAGTTGCTCCCAAGTTGGTGCCCTTTGGGCAATTATTTATTTTATAGGAAGGAGCCCGTTCGATGCGAAATCCAATTATATAATAATTAATTCTGAAGTAAGAGTCTTAGAGTCTTATGATGTTGCAATTGTGGTAAAGGTATGGTTGATGTTTTACTTTGATGCTCTTGCCTAGGATTATTCATGCTAGTGTGTTGCATTGTCTTTAATGCTTATGTACTCAGCTTTGCTGATTACGTGCTTTGTGTGCATGGCTAATCTTTGTTTGGCCCTACGACGACCCATTTATTATGGCGAGTAGAAGTCTTGAATAAAGAGTAAGCAACAGGTTTCAGGTGGGCATCTAGTCGATCATGCTGGGATTGAGTGAAGAGTGTTCATGTTGTTTTAGTGTTTGCTTAAAAATTAAGTGACTATTATGCTATTTATTATATCATGTTGGATTAACGTTGTTTTAAAGATATTAAATATTATTTGGTTTGAAGGGTCGTTATGTCGGTTCCAAGTTGTTATAAAGTATCATGGGATTTGGTTTTGAAGTTTATTTTAATTAAGTTGTTTTGGTTTGTTTTTTTTAAGTTAAGTCTTCCGCTGTAGTACTTTGGTAAATGCCTTAGCCGTTTTCACGGTGGCGGTAATGCTTTGGTTTTCTAAAGTAGTTGGGGCTCGATTTTTTTTATAAATGTTTTCCGAAAATGTTAGTAGTTTTAGGAAGGAGAAAACCAGGGTGTTACAATCGTCGTATCCACCTCCTTTCTTGGGAAACGGTACAGGAACCGATTGAAAAAGGAGGATTGGGGATAGTCTCGACAAAGCAAGCAAATGCGGCCTTCATGACTAAATTGGGGTGGCGGGTATTTACAAATCCTAATGCTCTATGGGCTCGTGTTCTAAGGTACAAGTATTGTAAAGGCCGATGCGATTTGGAAATGTTCACCCCTAAGACTAATATGTCAAATGTTTGGAGAGGTATAACAGAAAATGCGAAATTGTTAAATGAAGGGATGCAGTTTGCTATTGGCAATGGACGAAGGACTTTGTTTTGGGACCATAAGTGGGCCAGCAAGGAAACCTTAAGTGACTTAGCAGTGGCCCCTATACCCCTAAGTATTTTGGGAGCAACAGTAGAAGAAATGTGGGATGAGAGTCAAGGTTAGAGGTGGGATAAGTTTGTGCACTTACTCCCGAAATGGGTCTTAAAGCATATCGACTCCTATGAACTTAAGAAAGATGATCGTTTTGGTGATCTCATGTATTGGGGTGGTGCACCAAAGGGGAAATTTACTATCCGCTCCGCACTACGATTAATGCAGAAGAATGAGAAGGTTGGAACTGATAACTCTCGATTATGGAAGACTATATGGCAGGTAAAAGTGCAACAAAGAATTAAAATGTTTCTATGGCTAGTTATGCACGACAAAATTCTGTGTAATGCTAACTTGGTCAGAAGGAGATTAAGTGATAGTGCAAAATGTGACCGTTGTGGTTTCCTAGAGGAAGATATAATACATGCTCTGCGAGATTGTCCTGCTGCTCGTCATGTTTGGCATGCAGTAGGTGGAAAAGCCATGCAACCATCCTTTTATACGGACTCGTTTTGTACTTGGATTTATGGAAACCTCCAAAGGAAAGAAGAAGGGATGAATACATGGCCAACATTTTTTGCAACTACTATCTGGTGGATATGGAGATGGCGAAATGCTTCCAAGCATGGAGAACAAAATCAAATACCCATAGATGTTACAGCTTTCTTAAATGACAAATTCAAAGAGGCGGAACTAGTCCTGCTCCTTCCTTTGACACATGTACCCACACAGGAGCCCCCATACATGACCACTTATGTGAGGTGGAAAGCTCCACCTTTTGACTGGTGGGTTTTAAACACAAATGGGGCAGCAAGAGGCACGCCAGGGACTACGAAAGGAGGAGGATTAATAAGGAATCATGATGGAAAATTTATGCATGGTTTTGCTGCGCACTATGGAGTTTGTCATGCTGTCACGCATCATAGTTTTTTTTTTTTTTTTTAATCGGGTCTAGTTTCAAATTGTTTTTAATACCAAAAATTTCTTTAAAAAATACCTTAAGACCAAATAATACAAGATAATCCATAATCAAACAAAATAGTACTTAAAAATCCATCTTACAAACTGAAAATGCTACTAAAATATATTTTACAAACAAATAGTCCTCTAAACTATTATAATTGTTCACGACGTGTTTTCATGCTTTGATATCATTCATCTTGACATTGAGAAACAAATCACTCTCAAGAAAAGTAATTAAACAATCATTCAATATTCTGTAAGAGTGTAAATAAATCATGAAATACTCAATTCAATTAAATTTGAACTAGTAGACAATAATAACATTAAGTGTATTGGAATATTACTTTTTGAAAACTAAAATAATTATTCTGATTTCTGAACTTCATTCTTAATCACTTAATTTAACTAATCTACACAACAAAACAAGACTCTAAATCTAAAAATCAGAAAATCTGACTAATTGACTAATCTAATAAACCTGAAAATCTGGAAAAAAAAAAAATCAAGTAAGCAAAAAATGAAGAAAGTAAATAACTAATCTAGATAAACAAGTAAACAAATCTGAATTTAATTAAATTAATCTAGATATCTAATCAAACAACAACAATAAAATTGAAATACAATTAATTAATTAATCAAACAACAAAATAAAAATCTAAAATTAAATATCTAAACAAAAATTGAAACTAAACTGTAAACATTAAACAATTAAACATAATAAGATATAATGAATAACATACCTTGAATTGGTTGACTTAGGGTACGCCGCCGCTTTGCCAGAGAAGGCGAGGAACAAGCGAACACCACAAACGACATCAGATGTGGTGAAGTCGGAGCCGCGAAGCCGCAAAATCAAGTACAATAGGGTCACAGGCACCGCAAATCAACAATAGTGAACATGGGAGACGAAGAAAGTAAAAGACCCCCGGCCATCCGGCCTCTCGTGGTCACCGGCGAACCACCAAGGCACTAATGGCCAATCGCCGTCACCAAATTAAAAAAGTTGAGACTTGAGATCGAAAGATGAGAGAGAGAGAGAGGGGGGTGCGTTTTTAGGGTTTAGGGTTTGTTTGTTAGTTGGTTTGTTTCAAATTGAAAGAAGAGAAGCGGGTGTGAAGAATTTTTTTTTTTTTTTTTTTGGAATGAGGTGGTGCACGTGCACCAGGGTGACTACACGTGGCTCCGCCACTGTTGACAATTATAAAAGTGGGAGAGGGACTAAAAGTTGAAGTTCTAGTAGCTTATCAAGGGTATTGATTGGGGACATTGTTATACAACTACCAAACAAAAAAGAAAAGGTTCTAGTTTAATTAGAAGTTTCATGGCAAGTTGCTATATTTATTGAAAATCCTCCGTTTTCATAAAATGAGTCCTTTTTTGATGTGATATTTTTTTTAATCCATTAATAAAATGTTATACAATATATAAATTTTGAACAATTACAATATTAAATTCTAATATTCGCTAAAAATATTATAATAGTATATTTGTTATAAAATATTAATATATAGTGGATGCCCGTTATATTCCTTATGTATCTAGAATATTTCGGAAAGTAGGGTTATAGGAAACCATTATTGCTTGTATATATATATATATATCCCCTATTATTGATAATAAGATAGATCTATTGTTCTCCCCACAACCACTCTCTACTAAAAACCCTATTTTATAACACGTTATCAGCACGACGCTCAAATAATAAAGAGATTGAGTAGGATTGATCAATTAACAAATAATCAAAGGTACGCATGGTCAATCCATATTATAATATTGTTACGGAGTATGTATTGTTCGTATTAATTTTGTAAGCTTCTGTCTCCATGACTAACAACCTTATTGGGATTTAATATAGATGCTTATAGGAGTATGATATATTGGGTTGCGTGTCTCAACTGAATTTGCATGGTGTTTGTATACTGTTGTAATCTTAAATTACATAATTGACTATATACTATTGTTTGTTGGGTTGCGTGTTTGTATTCCATTATGTGTTCACTGTTCATCCATTAATTAAAGTTATATTGTTATTATTTAAAGTTATATTTAAAGTTCTGAGTTTGTTATAAAATAAAATATAAATCTATTCCAGACCTTGAATCTAATGCTATACTTGTCTTTAGCTCTAAATCATGTTTTTAAATTGTTGATGATTTAAGCAACACTTCGGTTGTTCGTTCTATAGAGTTTGTTAATGGCAAGCCTTAATTTTGTTGAAGCTAAGGCATATGAACCACTAATCTTGGTTAATCTATTACCTTTATTCATTGTTGAGTTTCACAATTGCAATCAATAATTTGTATACTATTTTAATTATTTATTGAAATATTCCTTATTTCTCTCATCCAACTCCCCTAAACTGTTTTTCCCCATTATGCTTTGTGCCCCGAATGGATTTTCTGGCTACTCATTGAGGTTAGGATTTATAATTATTTTCTGCATTTGTATTGTCAGTGATAAGACTAGTATAGGAAACATAAGTAGAATAGCCAGAAAACTAAAGTAAAACTAGGGTTCTTGAATAATAAAAGTGCGTTCCTGAAAACCTAGGGAAAAATACATTAAGTACTTAGTCGAAATTCGGTGAAAATAAGCCAAAACCACGTAAAAATCACTGTGCCCGGCCGGCCGACTGTGATGCACCCGAACCGGGCACAGTGCACATGGACCTGGCATGCTGATCAGGAAGCCTTCGGGCTTCCGGCTTCGCTTGTAACTTCTAAAACTCGACTTCTATGCTTTCCCGGGGCTTCTAAGTTATGTCCTAGCTTCCTTTTAGCTTCTCCAAGTGGTCTAGACTCTTACTAACTTGCCAAATGCTCAGGATACAGCGAAAACCGATACAAAAGCATCAATTCCTGCAATAAACATCAAAGCAAAGCAACAACACTAAAAGCAACCGAAGTTAGTAGAATAGGCTCAAAAGAGCCTTATTAGAGCCAAAAACCAACATGAAATGGGGGCAAAAGATGAATATAAAATGAAGTTATCAATGAATATCTACTAAAATCATCAAAATCTCATGCAATAATAGTCAGTTTTAGGATTCCGCGCAATTGCTTTATATTTGAAATATTAAAATTTCGTGCATTATTAGCCAACTTAAGAATGTTGTAATTACCCAAATCCCTTTAAAATAATGATATCTGTTGCAATAATAGTACACTTAAATATTGAGATCTCTTATAATGGTAATAAAATTGAATAACTGATATCCCGTGCAATAATAATAAATTTAGACAAAATTAACATGAAACCACTTTACTAAAATAATCTAAAAAGTCAATACCAATAAAAAAATAACTAATCATCTAAATTTTCTAATATATGCAAGTTAATATTTTGGATGGAAATAAGTCAAAATTTAATTTATCGTACGGAGTAATATATCATCTTGAGTGGAATTTTGACAAATGAAATTAATTTAGACAAAATTGACATGATACTAAAATTATCTAAAAAAATCAATACCAATATATAAAAATTATTTTTTAATTTTAAGCAAATTAATATTTTGGATGGAAATAAGTCAAAATTTTTATTTATAGTAATATTTTCTATTGAGTGGAATTTTGACAAATGAATCGTGAATATACACATAGTTTGCATATCACCGTCGAATTGTATATTATCTACGTTGATTTAGTTGTCAGGATTTTTGTTAATAAGATTACACCATTCATTATTGGCTTATATTACACCCGAGCAAATAATTGTTAGGAAAAAGCTTGCATTGATTGTTTCCTTTTTTCTTAATGAAATGTTCAATTTCATTACTTAATGTGAGGGGAAATTTTAGTTTGTAGAATTTAAATATAATGTGCGGGAGAATATTACATCACGACACTTGTCAAGTTGTGGCGCAGATACATGACATTTTACGGATATAATGGCATTTACGAATTTCGTACAATTCTTTTAAATTAGTCACGTACAAAACAAAAAAATTTTGATAGTGAAATCATACTCATCATAGTGTTAGCTTGTTAGGTAGATAATTAATAACCTAGTGGGTTGATATAGCCTTCCTCGTCTATTGCATTCTAGAATTTGCATACTAAAGATAATTTTAATTGAGTAATTGGATACAAAAGTATTAATCAAAAAATAATTAAGGATCCATGATAATTCCACTTGTTCCAACCAAAAATTCTCTTGCCATGCTTTGCGCAATTGATAATTGTTATGTGCTTAGAAACTACAAGTAACCACCTCCCCTTAAAATTTTCTTATACTTAAGTGCCGACCAAAGAAAAGATTATAATGTAGATCTTAAGAAACAAAGATAAGTAAACAAACAGAATGTGTATGCCTATAAAATATTGCACGTTATACAGTTGTGTTAGTTAGTTGTTTTAATTTGTCAAGTAATTAGCGGCGTTTGTTTTTTTTTACAATGACTTGATTTCACATTTTTGTTGCTTAGATGATGGTATATTATCTCATGCATTTACAATTATTATTCAACAATTCGGTATTGTATACTTATGTCGGCTATATGATTCTATATAACGTACAATTTAGTATTGTTTGGTTCAATTTAGTTCAGTTTATCTCTAATTCTAGATTTTCAATGTGTTTTAGTTTAACTCAGCATTATGTCATTTAGCTTATAGCTTAATCTAGTTCGGCTAAATAAACAAGATCTTAATAAATAACAATTCATCTTTACCCTAAAATATTTTATTCTTATTCTTTAATAAAATAGCAGACTTTTCTCCAGGTAAGTGTTTATATCATTTGGAATGACTTATAGTTTGTTGTAAGTTAATTTGGTGAACTCACATTATTGAGTATCAAATCGAAATTTGCCTTAATTATTTAACTTCAAATAATTATAAATATTATTGACTTTGAATATGATTGTAACAAGATCAAATGTAATAAAATAAACAAGTAAGATATGCATATGCATGGACTATTAAAATTCGTCAGCATCAACGTCACTTAATTATTATCATAATCAAGTAATCAACTGTTAATCATCATGATTTGGTATTTAAGTCAATCTTCTAGTTGTCTTAGCAATTTAATATTCGTTTAACCAATCAACTTGGCCATCATATTAAATGGATATATACAAGAATGAAGGATGACCTAGTCACTTACAAGCAAGTTACGATTGACTCAATAACTTCAACATGAAGCAAAAGTCAAAATAACGTGATATTTCTCTACATCCATGTATTTTGACCAAGCCATTGGAAGAGTTCACATTGTACGATCTAGGTCATACCTAGCTAATTGGACACATCAAGATATCTAAAGATTTACACGAATAGTAAAGCATACGTATGGAGATCAAATATACGAAGTAATAATCAAAAGCCAGTGGAAGAGTTCACATTGTACAATCTAGGTTATGCCTAGTCAATTGCACATATCAAGATATCAGAAGAATTACACGGACAGTAAAATATACGTATGGAGATTAAAAATACAAAGTAATAATCAAAACTAATATAGGAAAATAAAACGTAAACGTTTGAACTTGTTTATCTAGAAGACTCGAATGATGTGTATGCGGTTTATACTAGTTTTTATAAATGGAAAGACAAAGTACAAAGATCGGATACATGTTACCAGTTAGACAAATGATGCATAAAGTGGAAAGTTTATCCATACTTCAATGCTACATAAGGTGGCTTCCTTGAAAATTTAGCAATTTACAGCGTAACAACAGCAAGAAACCTATGAATTCTAAATTGACTACTAAATCACATTGATGATGAGTGTGGAAAAGTAGCATACACAAATTGACAAATACATACCCTAATGTTAGTCTATTGTACGTATTGTATAAATGACATACAATACATGCAACTCCCAACTTTTTCAGGAAAAAAGGGAAGAAACTCTTACTACTACCTCCGTTTCCAATTAGTTGTAACAATTGAATATTATATATCTTACAAATAATACTCAATTGTTGCAACTAATAGGAAACGGATGTAGTATATTATTTGTGGCTAAATATGGTGTAGCTAAATTCGACTTTTGGCTATCGAAGCCTCGAAGGTACATACGTAGGCTTTCAATTAGGTACTATACATTGACTTGTACGAAGCAGTACTGGCGGAGCCAGGATTTGACACATGGTGGGTCACCATCACGCATCATAGTTTGTTCGTTTGTTTTTTTTTTTTTTTTTTTATCGGGTCTAGTTTCAAATTGTTTTTAATACCAAAAATTTCTTTAAAAAATACCTTAAGACCAAATAATACAAGATAATCCATAATCAAACAAAATAGTACTTAAAAATCCATCTTACAAACTGAAAATGCTACTAAAATATATTTTACAAACAAATAGTCCTCTAAACTATTATAATTGTTCACGATGTGTTTTCATGCTTTGATATCATTCATCTTGACATTGAGAAACAAATCACTCTCAAGAAAAGTAATTAAACAATCATTCAATATTCTGTAAGAGTGTAAATAAATCATGAAATACTCAATTCAATTAAATTTGAACTAGTAGACAATAATAACATTAAGTGTATTGGAATATTACTTTTTGAAAACTAAAATACTTATTCTGATTTCTGAACTTCATTCTTAATCACTTAATTTAACTAATCTACACAACAAAACAAGACTCTAAATCTAAAAATCAGAAAATCTGACTAATTGACTAATCTAATAAACCTGAAAATCTGGAAAAAAAAAATCAAGTAAGCAAAAAATGAAGAAAGTAAATAACTAATCTAGATAAACAAGTAAACAAATCTGAATTTAATTAAATTAATCTAGATATCTAATCAAACAACAACAATAAAATTGAAATACAATTAATTAATTAATCAAACAACAAAATAAAAATCTAAAATTAAATATCTAAACAAAAATTGAAACTAAACTGTAAACATTAAACAATTAAACATAATAAGATATAATGAATAACATACCTTGAATTGGTTGACTTAGGGTACGCCGCCGCTTTGCCAGAGAAGGCGAGGAACAAGCGAACACCACAAACGACATCAGATGTGGTGAAGTCGGAGCCGCGAAGCCGCAAAATCAAGTACAATAGGGTCACAGGCACCGCAAATCAACAATAGTGAACATGGGAGACGAAGAAAGTAAAAGACCCCCGGCCATCCGGCCTCTTGTGGTCACCTGCGAACCACCAAGGCACTAATGGCCAATCGCCGTCACCAAATTAAAAAAGTTGAGACTTGAGATCGAAAGATGAGAGAGAGAGAGGGGTGCGTTTTTAGGGTTTAGGGTTTGTTTGTTAGTTGGTTTGTTTCAAATTGAAAGAAGAGAAGCGCGTGTGAAGAATTTTTTTTTTTTTTTTTGGAATGAGGTGGTGCACGTGCACCAGGGTGACTACACGTGGCTCCGCCACTGGTACGAAGTGAAAGTTATGACAATACTAGCTCTTCAAGATTACTACCAAAGGCATAAGTACAAAGTATGGTCTAATTTAGTGTGTTTATACTTTATAGTAATAATTATATGATTATAATTATGGGGAAAAAATTGATGAAGTATATGATAATGATTGAAACGGTCTGATTTAGTGTGTTTATACTTTATAGTAATTGAACCAATGACATAAGTACAATGAAATATGATATATTTGTAATTTTTATTTACCTTAAATTTTAAAATTTGAGAAATATTGTGATAATTATATTATGGGAAAAAAACTATGAAGTATATGATAATGATTTAAATGGTCTGATTTAGTAAGTGTATAGTTTATAGTAATTGAAACTTACAAGAATGTTATTGGGAACAACTCTTAATGGATAAACTATTGCTGAAAATACATTAATATGTGTATAATAATTAATCAAATTGTAATCATAAGTACAAAGTATAGTATATACATGATAAAAAAAAAAAAAAAAAAAAAAAAAAGATACATAGTATATCCAAGAATCAAATAAAGAAATTTACTATGATCACAAAAGAAAAAAAAATAAAAAAGGATTAAAAGAATTAACAAACAATAGGAGTAATCTTCCCAAATTCCAAAAGTCCATTTTCCAAAGGAGTCAAATTCAAATCTAAGCATATAGCACTTTTATGATCATGATGATCATTGCTTGAAGTATTCTTGATTTTCTTCAAACCGTTCGATTTAAACTCTTCTACTTCATTTGATGATGATGAAGATGTTTCAAGAGAAAGTGAAAGAGTAGGAAGGTGGGACGATCCGGTGAGGGCAGCTCTATGGCGCCTCATGTGACCTCCTAATGCTTGTCCAATAGGAAAGTCTAATCCACATATTGAGCATTCATGTGTTTTTGGCTTCTTTGGATTCTCTTCTGTCCGATCATGATCAATGGTGGTGTGATCGGATGATGATGACGACTTAGGTTTCTTGTGGCTTGCCCGGTGTCCTCCCAATGCTTGGAAGGACGGGAATTGTCGATTGCATGTCTTGCACTCGTACACCCGGGTAGCCAGACTAGTAGGCCCCGCTATAGGGGCCGAGTCTGGTGCCCTTCCGGATAGAAGGATTAAGTAGTTAGCCATGGCAATGGTCCTCTCTAGCTCCATCTCTTCTCTACTTCTTTTAATGGCCATTTTTATAAGAAAAGTGTAATGTAAGTTTTTTTTTGTGGGGGAGAGTTTGTTTGGTTTTGGATGTGGTTTGTTTGTTTTTGTTTATGTGTGAATAATACGATGTAAGTTGATACACGTTTGAGCATAATGTGTGGAGTATTTATAAAGGGTTGATTTATGGGGGCTAGTTTTAGTTTGACTTTTTCATGGATATGTTTTGACTTAATTTTTGGTTGGAAAAGTCGTAGTTGTTCTAATAGTAGCACCTACATACTAATTGGATTTTAAATTGATATACTTTTTTTTTTTTTTTTTTTTTTTAAGTTTAGCTTTTTAGTTGGGTGAAGTGTTAAACGTGTTACTACTAAGTTTCAAACCGCGGAATTTGTATTAAGTTTGACATATGTTACCTTTTAGTTTTATAAGCTTAATTGACTATTGGTCACATGGGACATATTGGTACTTTTTCGTATGAACACTTGTGATTCTATTAGTTTTCAAATGGGATCGGAATCACAAATTGGGATAACTTATGCAAATATCCTGGATTGAAAAATACTCGGGTATAAGCAAGTGTATGGAACAAAATGAAGTATATGTGAAAGGATGAAACAGATGTATATATATATATGGTCGGATCGTATGCTTGACACTATGTTGTTTGTCTTATTTTAGTTCAATAAAGTCTAATTTCGTTTTTCAATTAAATTTAATTAAGTTTAGTTCAATCTATTTCAATCCTTTTCTGCTTGTGTTAGCTCGATCATATTCATTTGATCAATTCAAAAGAATAAAGCCTTAAAGTTCTATATAAATCAATACATGTCCAAAAATATGAAATGCAATATTTTTGTAATAAATGCTAGAGTCATATTCTAAACATATGATACTATGTAACTAATATATTCTCTTATTCCTTATATTATTTTCAAAATTAGATAAACAAAGATAGTTAAATCTCCAATCAAAGGATAATTATTTGAAAATTTTAAGAGTTTGAAAGCAACGTAAGTTCTGTTATGCACTTATGCAATTCCAATCATGCAAGCTAGCTAAGCTTAGGTTTGGAAATTAATTCTTTGCATATATGCAATTCTTTACATGTGTAGATGCTATCTACTTTAATTTTGTTGATTAAAGTATTGACTTTGTAACTCTAAGCACCAAAAAAAAGTATTACTTATTCGCACAACGTTCCCCGTCTATATCTATTCTCTTATATAATTAACTTTTAAACTATCACAATTACATAAATAAGAAAAATAATTTGGTTTAGAACGAGTACTATTGATATGAAATACTGTCAATATCAAGAATACGAGACAATCAATAATATAGGATAGCATTGGTGAGATTTTAAAATCAATATTACCTCCGTTTTTGTACGTAGCTGCAACATTTCATTTTGTATGTATTTCAAGAACGCGATTTGAAAGTGTAAATGAACAGATTTAATGAAATTTAATATTAACACCGATCGATAAGTTCTAGTCTTCCTTTTACGTGTGTTGAAATTATGTTGACTAATTTAGGGCCTGTTTACTTCAAATAAAAACAGCTGAACTGAACTGAAAGTTTTTTATGAAGGATTAATGAGTAGCAAAATAAAAGAACAACTGAACTGAACGGAGCCGAACTTAACTGAATTGAACTGATTTAAAGCTGGAGTAAACAGACCGTTAGTTGTTAAGTTTATACATTCAAACTGGTTTCTTAAAACATGACCCCATAAATTTGTTGCAAAAAAAAAAGAAAAAAAAAAAAAGGAATGAAGTATTGTATAATAATAAAACTATTAGTTTCACTAAATTTGATTTTGACCAATAAAAATATAGTTCTAGAAACATATAATTATTCACCTGAAGAGTCATCAATCATGCAATGACTTACATAGTTACATATACATTTGGATCCACTTAAGAGATATTGACATTTAAAACCAAAGAAAAATCGAACATAATATATGATAAGTCGACAACAAACAACAAAATTCTAGAAACCATTGAATTGAAGCTTCTTTGGAAACTAACTAAACTGATCTATCGAATTTGTGACAAGTGAGGTAGTTACTTTAAACTCCACTACCAACTACCTATTTAAACCTGAAAGATTAAGTAAAAATGTCCACTGAAAACAAGTCAACGGTCATCATATCTTACTTGCATATTTTGAATTGATTAGGTCATCGCCACGGTCATTGTGATATAAGCAATTCTCGAATGAAGGTTATTTTCTTTGTTGAGAAAGTATATATGCAACCATATAGTAGCTAGGCCCCTAATTTTAGTACTTATCATTTTAGGGGGCACGACTAGAAACTCGTATATAGTTCCTCTAGGACCTCCCTAATGGTCTAGACGACTTGGACGTCGTACGTCTTCGGTCTTCACAGTCACCAAGTGCAAGGCTTCGAATACCTATCCACCTGCGTAGTGTGAGAGTGTGCCGGCTATTATGAAAGAGCGGTCTTGTGAGAGGTTGTTGCTGGCGAAGCTTTGGGAAAAGCACTCGCACACCCAAATATATATCTTCAGATAGGGAATTCAGTAATGATGTATTCATTTCTTGGACATGAGCCACTTCTAGATAGTGGCTTCTACTAAAAAATAGCGTGCACGATTAGGTGTTTGAATCTTGAGCTTCACAAAAGCCCCACTTTGAGCCTTGGATCTTTCTTGCACAAATAAAACTATGATTTCCTAGGCGGCCAAATTACGTTTGATGCACTTGTTGTTTGATGCATGATCAATACGTACTTTAGTCTAATTTTAATTACACCTTATGAATCAATTTAAATTTATGTTATCAGGCGTGATTTTCATATTTTGATCTTGTTATTATACCAATGGCTAGTAATATATGATTATATGCACAAGTACAAACATACATGCATACATACATAGTTATTTTGTACATATGCTGATATGCAATATCTACATCACTACTTGAGCGAATGAGAGTGGTAGTTGATAAAATGAAATGAATATGCATAAAATATAAACATATGTTGTTAATATGAGGAAATTTATGGAAAGATGAGAAATTCCTATGAAGAGCATGGGTACCTTTGGGGACTTGGCGAATCCGTACTGAGGTCGTTTCGGGGACGGGGAAGGGTGTCCTACTTTGGAGACGTTTCGGGTCGGCTTAGAATAGACGACGGCGAGTTTGAGGGAGACCACGACGACCACGAATTGATTAATGATAATGTTGTACTTTAAGGTTTTATGAATTAATTATTATGTTATTGTTACATTAAAATATGAAAGACTATTGTATTTTAAATTTTTTTGTGATTTTTTAATTGTCGATTCCTTGCTGTCCCCGTTTTTAAAAATTTTGATTTTGCCGTTTTCCATCCCCGTCCCCATTTATGAACCCATGCAACCTAGAGAAATTCTACATGGAGTGACCTCCAAGTCTCCAACTCCCTAAAAATGTCAGTACTAAATTAATTTGGAAATTCTACACACCGACCTCCTATCATGTAATTATTTACCTAGTGACCTTATTTCATACATATAATGACTAATTCATCGTTAACAAGTGAGATTATTAAGGTATCCCTAACTTAGTTAAAGTTTGAGCATCATTTTAACCCTTCATAATCAATATAAGGCCAAATTTGGCAACCCAAAAAAAAAAAAAAATCAAAAATGTCATGTTTTGTATGTCGTTTACCCTCTTGGTTTACATACCAAAGTTTACCCTACAAAATCTGTTTGGTAAGGTTTGAAAGGTTTTTTTGATTGATAGAGTATATAAGCTATTCCTAAGTTTCAACCATCAGTTTCGGCTTTTGATTGAGCTGGTCCTCTAATATGGTTTTAGTGCCAACTTAACTCCAAGGTTACGAGTTCGAATCTCATCCACCCCTCTTTCAAGTGAAATATTGGGCTCTCATATGAGGGGTCGTGATAGAGTATATAAATTATTTATTGAGGTTAAACATCTTACTAATGAAATAACGTCAAAAGATAAAGGGTTCACAATATATTTTAAATAGTTGTTGACCACAATGTGAAATTTCCAAAGAAATAATTGACATCTTAAATTCTTAATGCATGCTTGATTATTGAAAGCCATATAATATTACAGATAGAAAGAATATTACCCCTGTTATAGAAAATAGGGTTTTAGTAGTAGAGAGTATTTGTGGGAGGGAATAGATCTGTATTCATATTATTAAATCATGAGCGAGTACATACATATATATATATATATATATATATATATATATATAGACATGGGAAACAATTAGGGTTTTCTTAGAGAATTATAAACCTAGTATTCAGAATATACAAGAATAATCNTAGAATATACTAGAATAATCATAGGGGTATAATGGGCATCCACTAAATACATATATTATATAACACTCCCCCTTGGATGACCACTATCGAATAGTATGCCTCGTTAAAACCTTACTAAGAAAAACCTTGTGGGAATAAAAATCTAATGAAGGAAAAAAAGTACATCACTTTCGTAATACGCTTTATGATATTGCCTCATTATAAACCTCACCGGGAAAACCCAATGTGGGAAAAACCATAGTTAAGGGAAAAAAGTGCAACACGTATTTTCTCCCCCTAATGAATGCATAACTTGAGATCTTTTAGAATAATGAACGCAACGTCTTTGGTAGTAGCTTCGCACTTGAAGTAGAATAAAATTCAACTCCTTGGTAGTTGATCCTTCCTGATTGGATTTCAATCTTCGACATGAGATATATTCATTTCTTCATACTCTTGAAAATAATACATATGTTGTGTTTATCATTACTTCATCTTTGTTAAATTGCCACAAATATTAAACTTATGCCTTCTTCTGGAAGTTATATAAAATAGCTATTAATAATTACATATTGATAATAATTTATGGCAACTTGTGATATAATCAACATCATTGTCTAATCTTATGTAAATTGGTAATTACATTTAAGTAATAATTATTTGTTTATGATTCTTCTGGACCATAAAAGGATTATCCTTATAATATCAAGTTCTCAAATGAGCATAAGATTCTGATTAGCACTCACATACTCAAATTTCAGGTTGAGTGTTGTTAATTTAGTCTTAAACTCTTCAGGAGTTTGATAATAATGTCACCATTATCCATTGAGGTGTTCAAAATACTTCGTATAGAACTTGAAGCACTAGATATTTGAATATTTCTTGTACAAGTTCTTCTGAAACTTTTATGCATAATTCACAACATGCTATTAAAACGTCTTCATCTGTATAGTTTCATCACAAATATATTCTCATTGGAGTATAAAATTTTTAGTGTAAATCTTCATACTAGTGTAAACACATCTTACTATAATGGACAAAATTTTACGTATATATCACAATTATTGTATAAAATTAGTACATGTAATATGATGAGATGTGAAATTTATATGGACAAGATTTTGAGCATAAAACATATACTACGTATATAATGAATGATGCATCTAATCACTATTTGACACATGCAATAAATAATGCGTTTATCTACGACTCACACATGCACATAAATGTAAGATTAAAAAAATGCAAGACACTGTACAATGTGAATTTCAAAAATCCATTGTTGGACTTCTAGTCCTTAATGATCATCATTATGCATCTTTAGTTGGACTTCAAGTCCATGATTATCTCTGATCATTGTCAATATGTCGACATAAAAGTGGACTTTTATTTCAGATCCCTATTCTCAAATCCACTACTTTTGCATATGCATATAATCCATCGGTTCCATCATATACCAGTATCACATTTTTCAAGATATAATTTGCATGCTATTTTACAATGATATCTGAATACATTTCCCATTGGTACCATTAGTCAATTATAACATCTAAGTTCTTATATTATAGGTCATCTGTTATAATTCAGATATTTATACCACTTCTGGGGCATATATTATGGCATTATTATACCGTTACACTTTCAATAGTGTCAACTGCACTTTCTTGCCATAATTCCATATTTATTTTGGAACCGATCATCCACATACACTTCAGGTGTAGTGATTCAATTATATTGGCAAGATTATCTCAATGTATATACATAATATGGCCAAAATGTATCTTGAATGCTATGTAACATGACACCATAAACCTGACATAAAATCAAACCATAGATGTGCAACATGTCTTTAAAATATATAGACAAAAGTTGGCAACAATATCTCAAATAGTCATTATAGGGATCATCACTTTATAATTTAGTAATTTTGCCAACTTATCCCAATTCTTCTCCCCCTAAGTTGGTAAAATTTTCAAATATAGGGGCATCATATTCTTAACCAACTTAGTGTATAATTTCATGTGCAAAAATATTTCATCTAATAGAAGATTTATTAACAAATTTCATCGCTTAGAAGAGATATATTCAACAAACTATTTGTCTCTTCTGGAGAACAATATTAACCAATGAAAACCACCTCTTCTCTAACTTATGATGTACATCACACATGTGTTTATAAATTCATCATAAATTGTTCTCTTCTAGAGATTAATGACAATGGGGAGACAATTATTGTGTAGTTGTCGGTTTGTTCTTGTGTGCTGACATTCAACAGCCCCAATAAAAAAATGATTGTTATATAAACATAATCACGACTTAGCTTATACGCATGTAACTCCACTCAATGGTGATCTTATGGATTGCCAATGACTTTGACTATGTGTTTTAACTTACTCAAAGTGTTAACATACAAGGTGATTTGGTAAGCTTTTAGTCACATAATATGGAATAACATATAAGCTATTTTAGTGAACTTCTAGTCACTCATTACATATCTATATCCAAAGTTGTTCAAAATAACCTTTTCTTTTTCTTGAAACTTTCTTAAAAATCATAATCCAAATATAGCTCAATATCAATGTTCGTTAATTATGTCTTGCCATTCAAAACATTTCACATATCTAACATGAGAGAGCGTCAGCACATTATTTCATATCAAATTGAAACTTCAGGTTTACATTACGGGTGATTATACATTAAACCTGGATGGCCTAATTGAATTATCACATCCAATCACTTTCTAAATTCTGGTCAGTTTTCAACAATAGTGATCACTTTATTATACCTACTCCATGCATGGCCATGATGATTAATATGATGTGATATAAGAACATTAGCAAGTGTTTCTTTTTATACATGGCAAGACTAATACTTTATGCAACAATCATTATTCATACTTTGCTAGAGCATTGATTATTATTATTATTATCATGATACATGTTAATTAAGTTGGACATATTATACTCTTCTAGAGTATTTTATATAATCTTGGCACATATCAGTTTTACTAAACATAAATATATTCTAATGAAAAATTCATCATAACGTATTATTTTCTTTCATATTCAATGATAATTATGTTCATAACTCAATAGTCTACCACGTTTCAGGCTTATTCTATGTTCATGAGCAACTAGTGTTGTCCTTCTGCGACAACATTAATTTTAATTAGGGCACTTATGATTGATTTATAATCAATGACATTCTAAATCATTCATATCCATCTTCAGGATGGTATCATTATTCTAAACATTTAACTATCTTGTTGTCATCTCTATTGTATAAATCATTATATGTACCAAACTGACCATCAGTGTATTTTATAACTCATAAATAAAAAAAAATTATCCATCAATGTATTTTATAACTCATGGAATAAAAAAAACTATCTCCCCCTAATCCTTGCATATGGGAGCATGAAATTAGTCCAACATTTAATCTCATATTCTTCTTAAGCCATGAATTATTTAAGCATTGTCATGTATCATGTAAAGTAAATTATTCATAAAACTCACATCTTTTTCTATTGCCCATATATATATAAATCTTTATAATGATACTTCCAAAAATTATGGGCATTATGAATACATTCTTTAACCGAGTTCCTCACGATGTCATACTCAATTTCTTAAACTCATACAATTGGTTTTTGCTAATAAAATAAATATTATGTATTCGTGTTTGCAATTCTTTCAAAACTTTGCATGAATTATAAACAATAAAGGAAATATCATGCAAACATGATTATTATTCTTTTGATTATATTTTCTCATTTACTTATGGGAAATGAATAAATCTAGTTATCCATGCATCATCAATACTCACCATGCACGGTTATTTATCAAGAATATCCACCAAAAGATAATATATCAACTATTCAAAAACTATGAACATTATTTTCACATGACATTGTTGTCAAATTCTTCTTCAAACAAATATTACAAATATTAAAATAATTTCAACTATACATGGATAACTAGATTTATTATTACAAATATTATAACACATGCTCAAAATCACATCAAAATCTTGTCCATATAAATTTCACATCTCATCATATTACATGTAATAATTTTATACAATAATTGTGATATACGTAAAATTTTGTCCATTATAGTAAGATGTGTTTACAGTAGTATGAAGATTTACACTAATTATATCAATGATGATAAATTCTACAATTCCTGAATTGATTAATAGTTTAATTATACTATTGTTTAATTATGTTAACATTAATAGTATTAGAATTGAGTAATTATTTAATCAATACTATTATTTAATTAATTATAATATATGTAATTTTATAATGGAAAGCTCGGTAATATTTAATCAATAATATATGTAATTAAGTTAGGCATGTATACTATTAATCAATACTCGGTTAATTAATTACTTAATAATTAATCAATTAATACTTAATTGATATGTCCGTTAATATTATTCATGTATAATTTTAATTATACTATTATTTGAGACATTAATAGTATTAATTAAAACAATCGGTTGATAAAAACCAAAAGTTTTTGATAATTAATAGTTAGCATAATGGGATATATCAATACTTCTACAACCGATTAATATTAGTTATCAATTGATGTATCCTAACACGTTATTAGGAATTAATGTTTATTAAAAGACAATAGGTATCCTAATAACATATATTCCTAATAAGAGTACATGAATTATTTTAATTAAGATAAATAAATAGAATTACTAATAACACTAACCTTCATATATTCCGATCATGGTAGTTCCTCTCCTCTTTTATTGAATCGGTTAAACTTTCGTGCTGATAACGTGTTATAGAAAATAGGGTTTTAGTAGTAGAGAGTATTTGTGGGAGGGAATAGATCTGTATTCATATTATTAAATCATGAG
>PYUH01004017.1:36110-66980 GCA_016808085.1 Suaeda aralocaspica | reverse complement strand
CCTTCTTCCCCCCAAAAAATAATTTGCTTCTAGGTTGCACCTAATTGTTTCTTAGAGGATCACTGCTGGATACTAAATTTATTTTTTTAGTTGTTAAACCCCCCCCCCCCCCTTCTTCCCCCCAAAAATAAATTTGCTTCTAGGTTGCACCTAATTGTTTCTTAGAGGATCACTGCTGGATACTAAATTTATTTTTTTAGTTGTTAAATTAGCAAGAGAGAGAGTGGGGATTTAGGATCACATGAATGTTGGAGTGTATTCCCTGTAATCACGGTTGTATTCTGAGTATATTAGCGCAAATCCATTTCATATCTGCTATTTTCTATCTTACTTCTCTTGGTTTTGCTGTTGTTCTTCGATGATATTTTTTTCAGAACTTGTAATTCGTACTTTGCTTTGGCTTAAGATGGGTATAATGAAGGTTCAAGAAAAGTTTCTCCCACCTAGTGACCTATAGGAGTGGTGATTGTGCAAGTCAAATAGACTTCATCTTAGTGAGGGTTACTTGAAGAAAGAGTTTTATTGATTGTAAGTGATTCCCAGTGATAGTGTGGTAACCCAACATAGGCTGGTGGTGTTAGATTCCAAGGAAAGAAATTTTTAAGGAATTGGAGGCTAGGGGTGGAGCCTAGAAATTAATTGGTGGAAGCTTCAAGGAGAGAAAAAAACAGAAATTTGTGGAGAAAATGGTTGGTACATGTGGATTTGGATTCAAATTTAGATTCTATTTGGACAAATGTGGACCACCATTTTATAAGATGTGGCAAAGGGACTTCTTCGAGAATCCAAAGGAACAAGCATGCCATCAAGTAAGGATACATCTTGGTGGAACCCAAATTATTGGAATTAGGTATTTGATAGTTTAGAAAATGCTTAAATTTTTTATGCTAAAAGTTAGTTTATTTGGATGTGGAATTTACTGATTTGAAACAAATTATGAAAGGGTCACTACAAGATACTAAAATAATTTTGTTAGTAGAAGGCACTAGGTTAGGTAGAGGTTGGGGAAGGGATGTGAATTTAGTATTAGAGAGAGTGAGGATTTAGGATCACATGAATATTGGAGGGTATTCCTTTTTATCACGATTGTATTTGGTGTATTTTAGTGCAAACCTAGTTCATATGTGCTATCTTCCATCTTCCTTCTCTCAGTTTTGTTGTTGTTCTTAGATTATATTTTTTCCGATACTTGTAGCTTGTACTTTGTTTTGGCTTATGACTTGGGTATAATGGACCCTTGGTTCAAGAAAAATTTCTCTCACCTAGTGACTAATAGGAGTGGTGATCATGCAAGTCAAATAGACTTTTTAGTGAGGAACACTTGAGGAAAGAGATTTATTGATTGTGAAGTGATCCCGAGTGAGAGTGGTAACCCAACACAGGTTAGTGGTGCTAGGTTTGGGAGGAAATTTTTTTGAGGAAACGGAAGCTAGTGGTGGAACCTCGAATTAAGTGATGGAAGCTTCAAGGAGAGAAAAAACTGGAATTTGTGGTATAGATAGTTTGTTGGTACGTAGATTCTATTTTGACAAAAATGGAGCCCCATCTAAAAGATGTAGCAAAGGAACTTCTTCGAGAATCCTAAGGAACAAGCATGCCATCGAGTAAGGACACATCTTGTTGGAGCAAAGAAGTAAAACAAGCTATAAGGATTAAGGAACAAGAGGAAGTGCTATAGAAGGTTGGGGGAAATTCAAAATGCTGAAAATTTTGGGAGTTATAAAAAGGCTAGAAGAGAAGTTAAAAAGGTGGTAAGAAATGCACGGATAAAGGTAAACCAAGACCTTTATGTTAAAATGGATATGATAGAAGGGGTAAAAGACATCTATAGAATTGCCCGTATGAGGGACCAAAGGACTCGGGATATCGGGGGTTGTTAAATGTGTGAAAGATGTCGATCAAAGAGTGTTGATCGTTGATTACAAGATAAAGGGTAGATGTAGGACTTACTTTGATAATTTATTTAATGAGGTTCCCAAGCAAGAGATTGAGGACTTAACTATTAATCATGATATGTTAAATTGGGATATATGCGGAGGATTCAATAGGGGAAGTTAAAAGGGCTCTTAAAAAGATGGAGTCAAGGAGAGCAACGGGGTTGGATAGTATTCCTATTAAGGTATGGAGATGTTTAGTTGATAAAGGAGCTGAGTGGTTGACAACTCTCTTCAACAAGCTATGGGGAAATAATAGGATGCCAATGGTGTGTTGCAAGAGCACCATATTCCATAATCCTTGTGTATAAGAACAAAGGTAATGTTCAAGATTCTGCTAACTATAGAAGGATCAAGCTAATGAGCCATATGATGACACGTCGGGAACGGGTTATTGAATTGAGGTTGAGAAGATTTGTGCAAATTTCGGAGAATCAGTTTGGATTTATGCCAAGAAGGTCGACTATGGAGGCAATTCATTTCTTGAGGCAGCTTATGGAGTATGGAGTATTATAGAAATAAGAAGAAAAACCTACATATCGTAGTTATGAAATTGGAGAAGGCATGTGATATAGTTGCGAGGGAATTGCTATGGTGGGCTCTTACAAGGAAAAATATCTCAAGAAGCATGTTGATATCATTATAGATATGTAGGAGGGAGTTAGCACGAGCGTATGAACTAATGGTGGGAAAATAGACCCTATCACAATTGGTGTACATCAAGGTTCTACATTTGGCCCTTTTCTTCTTGCTATAGTTATGGACGAATTGAAAAGTTCAATTCAAGATTCAAGATGATATCCCTTAGTGCATGATGTTTGCGGATAATGTCGTGCTAGTAAGTTGGAATTGTGGCGAAGAATCTCAGGGTTTTGAGTTGAGTAGAAATAAGGCAAAATGTTAAAGCATGTATTTAGTAGGACAAAAAATAGGGCGACAAGTTCAATTAGTTTGGATGGAAAGAGCGTGAGATTTCTTTTAAAATTCAATATCTTGTTATCTAAAAGGATCGAGAATTGGATGGGGATGTGGATCACAGGATCAAATCAGGTTGGTTGAAGTGGAATATGATCGGGGTGGCCAACAATGAATCAATCAAAGCCTTAGTCCTATAATTGGGGTATGCCCAACAAATGAAAAGAATTTTTTTACCACACTATCGTTAGGCTTGAATTGCTTTATGGGACTGAATGTTGGGCATTGAGGTACTTTCACCTCTATAAGATGAGTGTAGCAGAGATGTGTATGCTATGTTAGTTGTGTGGGTATTCAAGAAAGGGCAAGGACAAAATATGGAATGAGATTATTAAGAATTTGGGGGTTACTTCAATTGAAGATAAAATGAGGAAGATCGTCTAAGATGGTTTGGACATATAAGACAGAGATCGAGCGACGCTAAAGTAAGAAAATTGGAAGAGTGGCAACAAGATGGACGGAGGAGAGGTAAAGGAAGATCAAAGCACTTGGATGAGGGTTGTTAGTGGAGATATGAGGGTGTTGGGGCTTTAAAGAAAAATTAGTGTTAAATAGGGAATATTGGAGGAAGAGGATTTTTGCAGATGACTTTTGTAATTCTTCATATTGATTCGTGTCTAGTCGACCCCAAACTATTTTGGGTCTAAGGCTTTGTTGTTGTTGTTGTTCGTACTTGCATACTGCTCATCATGCAACTCTATCCTTAGGATTAAAACACTTGTAAGAGTAGCCTTGTTATTACATAAAACCATTTCCAAGGAGCAACCCTTGAACTATGACAAATATGATACATAGAATTAATTGAGACCGCTCGTATTCAACACGTTTTACCAACCATCTCACATTTAAGCATAAACCTTACATTTCTAATTATTTTGAATAACCCATGACCAACTTGCTGGAGCAGTAACATTTCTTTGGCGCATACTTTTCGTGAAGTAATTAACATTCCAGCCACCAGCTAATTTAGATAAACACATAGTGAACCAAGCAATGATGTTATTTACTATGTATTGATATATGTTGGTGCATCATCAGCACCTGTCCTAGTTATACCCTGCAGGAAGCTTTGACATCGTTCAAAACTTTCTTTGTCACAAGGAAAAATTAACTCTTAGGTTCTGAATCCCCATTCTATTATTTATTTTGTGTTATTTAGGTATTTTATATACTTCATATGCTCCGGTAGAATTGTTAACACTTCTCTATTGGGTGCTATTCACCACCACCCATATAATTATATGATTAACATTTGTGTTTCATACACATGAAATGTATAGTTATATGAATTCTTCTTGGATGTGTTTCAATTTATATTTTATTAAAATCTTATTTTTTAATTTCTTACCTAAATGTAGCTAACGATAATTTAATTTGTACATTGGGTAATGTGAAGTTAGAAATATTGCAATTTTTGGGAATAGAGGAAGTATCAGTCAAAATATTTGCTGCAACTGTAGTGGAATTTGTTTGCTGGTCTATATATACTGCTTTCCACTGTATGGTTTTTTTGCTTTGTAAGGAAGCTTTTTAAAAGATTTTACATACCATTTGTTTACAATTTAATTGCTTCATAGCTGACAATGAATTTACTGCTTCAAAAGATATTATGCATCTTTAAGCTCAATTATTGGGTCTTCATGTTGCAGTTTCTGTTGGCACCAGGTTCTGATTTTATTTCTTGAAGATGGAGCTTTATGCATTTAATCCAGGACCTATAGATGATTCTGTGCTGTATGATCAAGAGAAGCATGTTTCCTCTGCTGTTTGGGAAGGGCAGGTAAAACTTTTTGGCACTGTGCTTTTATCAACATAATTTGTCCTTGAATCTCTGGATTCCATACTGACTTTCGAAAATGCATGGCAATGTTTAGGAGCGGGGGGCACTTAGATGTCATGAACACACTTCAAAGCTTGATCAGTGGGTGCTGACATCAAAGCAGACTGATTTGATTGAAAGGGCTGGATTTGGGTACTTAAGATTCATTCCTGCAATTAACTTAGACAACCCACTGATATCTGCGTTAGTTGAGAGATGGCGTAGGGAAACAAATACTTTTCACCTGACAGTTGGGGAAATGACTGTTACCCTTGAAGATGTTGCGTATTTACTTGGACTTGCAATTGATGGAGAACCTGTAATAGGAGTTACATATACTACATGTGATACTGTATGTGAAAGATATCTGGGAAAAGCGCCAGTATCTGGATACACTAGTGGTGGCATGGTGAAGCTGAGTTGGCTAAAAGAATGCTTTTCCCGTTGTCCTGAAAATGCGTCAATGGAAGATATAGAACGCCATACACGGGCTTATCTTCTTTACCTTGTTGGAAGTACTATTTTTTCTACAACTACTGGTAATAAGGTCCCAGTGATGTACCTCCCCCTGTTTGAGGATTTTGATCAAAGTGGAAAGTATGCTTGGGGTGCTGCAGCATTAGGTTTTTTGTACAGAGCACTTGGTAATGCTTCTCTGAGATCCCAGAGCACTGTCAGCGGCAGCTTAACACTGTTGCAGGTTTATTTTTACTATTTGTTTTTCATAAAATTTATTTATTGTGTTCTTTTGCTTAAAGATATTGCCTTGAGTTTTTTTGTTTGTGTGGTGACTCATGATTTCATCTTTCTTCTCTAGTGTTGGAGTTACTTCCACTTGAATATTGGTAGACCAAAGATTGCTCAAGACTCATATTATGATAGCTTTCCTCTAGTCCTTCGTTGGAAAGGAAAGCTAAGTGGTCCAACAGCAAATCGAGACATAACCTTCTATCGTAAGGCGTTGGACTCATTAAAGCCAGCTGATGTATGCCAACCATTATCAGTTTCATTTTATTATTTTCTATTTTACAGTTTCAAGATAATGGTTAAATGACAATCTATATTTTATTTCATTGCAGATAGATTGGTTTCCCTATCAAAACGTTGACCCTATGGCAATACCAGATGAAATAGCAAGCAGCTTAATTTTGGGAAGGTCTAAAACGATGTTGATATGCTTCGACAAGGCAGAGAGGCATCTGCCAGATCGTTGTATGAGGCAATATGGTCTGCCTCATCAACCTATACCGGAACCAGTAGATAGATGGGAAAGAAAAAGCCGTGGAGTTGATGGTGGGGTGGACTTATCTGGAAAAATGGAGGCTGAGCTTAAAGAATGGTCAGAACGACATCTCCATATCATGCATAATGGAGAAGATGCTGATGATAGCAAATACATGCATTGGTTTTTAAGAATTACACGTAGGTTTGTAGGAAGACCCATCCCTCTTGCATCTGAGTTTCAAAGGATGGTAATCCTTCTCTCTTCTTCTTCTTCTTCTTTTTTCTTTGTTCTTTTTTCATTTATTTTCATTTTTATACATTATTGCAAAATCTGTTTGAAGCCACAATTTATTCTTGATGATTAGTGGAAAACAATTTTTGCTAAATTTATGGTAAGTGGCATACCCTTTTTGACGATTGAGTAAAATTTTGGATACTCCGTACTAAGGATCCTCCCAGAAAAATTCATCCTAGGTAGCAATAACCTCCTGACTAAACAAAAAAAATCCTGTTTCAGTGACCACTTAAATTTATATCAAGGTTCATTAACTAATTAACTCCTTGATGTGGATACCGCTCTGCTGCTTACTTGTCACATTTCTTTTATATATCCTTAATCCTTCCTTATATTATTACTAAATCAATAACCACTCTTTCATTTATCCCTCCTAACCCCTCAATTAATGATTACATAAAAAATTATTTAAAAAACAATTAAAATTAATGAATATATGTTAATAAATGTACTATTGTACTTTGGAAAGAAAAGTTTGAACATTAAATAATTGATATGTAACAGTAGCTTTTTTTTATCATAAGTAAAATTTGATTTTTGATTTATATATAAGATTCACACTTTTTCTAAAAATCAAGCATTTGTTTGGGAAATGTCATGTATATATATATACTCTTATTATTTTCTCAATTATTAGGCCAAAACTACACTATTTCTTAAAAACAAGAAACTTACAAGTCACGTGTTACCAAATTTATGTTTTTCTTACTTATTTTTACAAATATAATCAATTAACGGAAAAATTGTCAAAAACAACCTTGAAGTTGTAAATTTCAGCAAACGACGCTTGTTGTTGGATTCCGATGATGATTAATGTATCTGCTGTTTGACCCCACATCAGCTATAAACATTGTTATTTACCTATTTTTGCACTCCATCCTTCTAATTTTTTTTGATACTTTCCCTTCATTTCCTTCTTTATGTACTTGCTTTGTTGTTGTCAATTCTTCCCCAACTATGCACCATGAAATCTTCCTAAAATTAGGGTCTATGCAAATGTTCATAGCTTGCAGTCTTGCAAGTTTTACAATCATGACTGTATTGATGAGTATGTACTTATATGGCAAAGAGAAGTAAAGAGATTGAAGAAAACGTAGAAAAAGAAGGATTTGGAGGTCCAAAAGGGGGTTGGAAATAGTAATGAACAACAATCTTGGATTTTAGTAGTTGGGTTTTTGAAGAAGAAGATGGATGTGTGGGGAGAAGGGTATAATTAACCAAACCATATGCTCTAAGTGACAATCAAATCCGGAAAATATTGGTCAACATCGGAATCCAACCACAAGGTCTTCTTTTGCATAATATAAAAAAATTAATTTTAGGTTGTTGTCTACAAAAAAGCTTTGAATATTTTGTTTTTAACAAAACTAAGGTTTTTAATAAGTTGTTTCTATCAATATTTTCTAAATTAACTGTTGATTGCTTCACTTCACTATCATAATTAGGCCATTAGTATTTTCTTTTGTCATTCCACTTCTCCGTTTTTATGATAAACATCAATGACTTTCCAATTTGCTCCTCTATATGCACTCATCGTAATGTTTAAGATTTTTGACACCTAAATCTAACAACTTTTTCCTATGAATTAATTTAAAATGGATTTTTTAGCTATTTGAAACATATAAGCATTGCTAAAATATATAGGCACCGTCTATTATCCTAATTATCATGATTGATGGCAAGTTGTCAACAACTCTACATTCATTTTAAAGATAGAAAAACCCTTATGTGCAAGTTTTGGATGGATTTATGGAAAAATAAGAACATTGAATCATATGGTATCCATATTTGTGATTCAATGGTGAAGCTATCACCTATACACCATATGGATGAAGTCAAGGAGCTGCTTAACATAAAACCACTTGATGAATATTTACCTAAGGTTCATCATCATTATAATCAAAGCTGTAATCCCAAAAGAATGGGGTCGACGGATCGCTGGATGAACCAATTCTCATGCTGTATAGTAACTTTAGATTGTAATGAGCAGCGAGATTATTCTATTACCTAGGCTGATTTTTTTACATAGTAACATAGTTACTGATTGATATATAGCCCATGAGATTAAGTTCTTTAGGTGGCTAAAGGTAAAAGCAACACATATACTATGCAATCATTGCATACCTCTTAGATTTAAGGGAATATTTTTGTTGGACATTGGTTCAGCAATACTCGGGTTAGAATGTTGGACTATTGGACTTAGTAAAAATCATACTATGTAGATGGGCATAGGGGTGTGTATCAGCGTGCGTGGACACACACTCTAGAGTATAATTTGAAATGAGATATATGGAAGGAGTTTGAAGTGGCAAGTATGACTATATGAGGAAAAGACAAGGGAAAATTGTCAGTTTGGTCAAGTGCAACGCTGCTAAGAAATTGCTTCATGAGAGGTGAAAAGTTGGAGCTATGGGGAATTTAGAAGATGCTGAGGGGATACCTAGGAGGCTAGGATGATCTGAATAGGAGTTAAGAGGGATGTGAAGAATCTAGGTTTAGAAATACATTTAGCAGTAGTCAATAGATGGAGGGGAGTGAAGGAAAAGTATTTAGGTGGACAGTGTATTGCATATCTTTAGTGGTTCATGCAACTGACCCTTTCCATTGAGATCAAAAATTATTTTTTGTACTCCTTTCTATCTTTTTCATTTTAATAAATGATACTCTCTCCGTTCCTATTTGTTTGATACGTTTTGACATGCACCTATGCAGATGTATTTTATGACCTTAAATATCTTTTGTTGTGTATATGTAAAAATTATAATAACTGGGTATTAATAACGTACTCATTGAGATGAATCAACAAGACCCCATATGACTATATTATGTTTTATATGTTTGAAAGTAATGTAAAATACTCTCCCATCTTATGAAAAGTGTCAAGATTCCAAACGTAACAAACCATCATCATATGGTAATTAGTTAGAGTTTTGTAGTACTACATATAACAAGTAAAGTCATGGAATGTGCAGATTAAAAATCAGATAATTTAGACAGGTTGTAAAAGTTGAAAAGAAGGGCAAGATATCTGAAATATGGTATATACAATGGTATTTAAAAAATAGATTTATCATCTACAATTCTACGGATTGCTGTATATACAACTTTGGTCTACTTCTATATGTTATTAAATTTATTTTTTCTGCTTTGAAAATTTCTAGAATGCAACTCTTCGAGAAGTCGCACACATTGCAGATACAATGTCCCTACAAGGATTAGATAATGAGCAAATACACTCGATAACAAGAATCCGATACGTCATTCATGAATGTCTGAGAGACCAGGCAGGAAGTGTTGTCACAGTAGCAGCTTCTCCGCCGCTTGATGATGAAATTTGTAGCAAGAGAGGTAGGGGAAAGGAGAAAATCAGAAGAAAACAGTTGGGGAAACGAAGGAGGAAAGATGAGTTGGAGCAGTGCCAAGAGGATAGTAATATTAGAGATGACCAATTGATACCGAATTATGCAGTAACTGACATTGAATATGTAGAACAGATGCATCATCCAGTTCATTTGGTGAATCATCATCAGCACCCGTGCGATCAAGATGTAAATGATGATTTGGATGATCCTCGGCTTTGCATTTCTGTCAATGATGTAGTAGGTGATGCACAAATCTGCTTGCAAGAAAGTGAAGATGTTGCCACCTTATCACCTTGTGATGGTGTTGATGGATCAGAGCCATCAAACTTTGTCGACCGTCATCAAGAGGAGCAATGCCAGCCGTCTGATGAAGATGTCAAGCTTGATGATCACGAAAATGGTTTAATTCTAGGATTTGCTGCAAATCAAGAGAGGCCTGATCAGCTGTCTGACGAGGACACCAAACATGATGAACATGAATCTAGTTTGATTCAGAGAACAGAAGATAGTTCCTCTCCTGATGCTGTTCATGATGAGAGGGCTTCTCATTCCTCAGATATGGCTATGGAGTTACCTCCTTGTTCACCGCAGGAAGTTAGAGAAGATACATCTCAGCTGTCCAATAATGGTAAATTACATGATTAAATTTACATTGTTACATAGTTTCTACAAAATATTTAATATTCGCTGCAGCCTGCTAACTTGAATTACTGATCTACAATTTTTCCCCTCAACATCAACTCTTTATGTCTAATTATTTGGTTTGTATAGGAAGCTTTTTTACCTTAGTCTTTTTTCGTTTTTTTGAGAGGAAGCCTTTGAACTTTTTATTTATGCACAGATTCATGTTCTTGAGTTTGTAAATTACTACACCCGTGTCTTCTAGTTCTAGTATCTTGTTGACTGATATATCTGGAACTTATTGATTGTAGTCTTCAATGATGATTTTAAACTTAACTATGTTATGTAGGTGGTTAGTGATTGCTTTGAAATTTCCTTTTAGAAACCCTCTTTTCAATATTGCTTAGTGGCTTGAAGTTATTTTAGGTGTTGTCCTTGATTTTTGCTTGGATCCTTATGCTTTCAGGATCCGCTGTATCATATTGTCAGGTTCAAAAGGTTATGTTTGTAAAATAATGGTGTTGGATGCGCCTCCATCTAATGATGCTTTGGATTGCTTCTTTTGAGTTAGAATCAAATCATCACTGCATTAAGTGCTCATGAATCACGATGCTTATTTTTCTTTCTTACGATATATCACTTAGCTTTGCCTTCATTATCTTGTTATTTTCTTTCTCTATTTGATTTTGTTCTCGCATAATATTGTAGGATAATAGGAACAACAATTATGCGAAGAGAAGAGGAAGTCTAAACTGGATTCTTAAAAATAAATAACGACGGACTAATAGATAAATATATACTTTCTAGTAATGGTATGTTCTGAGTAATGTGGAGCAAAGGAAACAATAGAGCTCATGCAAATGTTGCAATGGTGGTTATATCTCCGAATGAGGAACCTCTTATTTTACCATTGTAGAGAAAACATAGACTTCAACATGCTGATATAAACATTGAGGCTTAATGAACTGGCAAGTCTCTCGACCAAATAGGAAAACAATTTTTTTTTTTTTAACAACAGAAAATTAGAGAAAGAAACTGAGAAAATGTAAGTATGTAACTTTGTTATTTGTCCATGACTTTACTTGTTATATGTTGTACTAGGATGTAGTACACTAGTACGGAGTAGTAAATAATTAAAAATTTAAAATGCTAGTATAAAATGTACTCTTTTTCTAACGGGTATAATTGGAAATTATGACCATCTACATCCAACAAGTAGTTTTTTTTTTTTCTTTCAATTTTTTAAAAACCAATTGATAATACATTTAAAAAAAAAAAAAAAAAAAAAAAAAAAAAAAAAAAAAAACCATCATCATAAAGTTTTTAATTTATTAAAAGAGCGTTAATTGGCAGACTCTATCTTTCCATGAAGATGAAGGTGAAGGTGAAGGTGGATAGTCTATAATGATACGGAGTAAAAGTGTTTAAAGTGACGTATTGTAAAGGATCCCAACATGATAAGTGCCCTTAATATTTAGATTTTTATGATAAAAATTATTTCAAAAATGTACTCCATGTATTTCTTTGTCATTGTTAATATAAGGGCCTAATTTTAATATTCCCTTAGTCTTTTTTACTTGCTATATTTATTTTGTCGCATCTCCCCAAACGCAACTTATAAAATTAATATCTCGAGTTTGGTATAATAAAAAAATTATAAAAATTATATTTTTCAAAAATATACATTAGGACGAACCAAACAAGATCCCTTATGACTATGTCTTTCGTTACGTACTAACACCAAAGTAAGTCAAAGTTACAATGTAAATAGTGTCAAAAACCCTAATGTAGCAACTACAAAAAGACCGAGGGAGTATTTAGAATGGACTCCTAAAATTTTCGCCATGAACCTGTTTACAAGCTTTCATTGTGGCAATAGACGATTAAATTGACCTAATTTAAATGGGTACATGTATTGCCATTTTAGTTTGTGTTAATCTTTATAAATTTTTTTAAAACAAATTTCTGCTAAAACTTTAACCTCTTATCATGTTAATTTTGTCTAAAGATAATTGACTATTAATTTCATTATTTCGAGTGTAGAAGAGGAACGATAATGTGACATATTCTACTACGTATACATTTTAAATACTATGCTTTTCTTTTCCCCCTTGAAGCTGAAAAGGCAGGGGCAATTCCGACCAGCCCTCGAAGAGAGAACAAACCCCTTCTTTTCCTCAAAAATTGTTTTGTAATCATTCGAGCTCTTCATTAATTACTTATAATCATCAAACCCCTTCATTAATTAGCTAGTAACCACCTATTCAAATTCAACGGTTTGATGAGGGGCAAATGTTATATACTCATCCAAAGGTTCAGATTAAAGCTTAACCTTAATCCATGTGACAATATATGGGGCAACGGATGAAAGACACGTGTCCTCCAATTAACACACATTATAAGGCAGAAAGCCAAGTGGGAGAGAGGAACCCCCATTACACGCCGGGTTATCCCCCCCTCTATCGAAAGGAAGAAGAGAATAGTGCTCTACTATACAAGGGACTAAACAGTGTATTCTCACTAGTATAAATACCCATGAAAAACTTAAACAAAGACATTCAATACACATTTATTACAAGCATTTATTGTGCTCTTTCTCTCTCAAACTCTCTCTCTCTCTCTAAATTCTTCATATATTTACTTACTTAAGCATCGGAGGGGGACAAATCCACTAAGGATTTATTCCTTTGTGCAGGTATACAAGGCGTGGAACCTCTGCTCGCCAAGTGCCCGTTGATCGCCAAGTTCACCTGAGGCCACGCCATCTCCTTCACCTGCCAACTTGGACGCCGTTAAACAGCGCCGAGTCAACCAGTTAAAGCATTGTCTGTAGCATTACTGTGTGATCTTTGTAATTAGAATCCTATAAACTTGTAATCAATTGTAAGGATATAACATTTGGCGCCGTCTGTGGGGAAGACACACAGCAATAGCAGGCAATAATCAATTCTTGGATTCAGATGCAAACTTAAGGGATAGCAGCTCACCCAATCAGACAGGAATACTAGAGCAGCCAGAAGCAGCCAATGGGCAAACAGTAACCATGGACCAGCTGCACGCCATCCTGTCTCGCTGTGGAGGATCAAGTAAAGAAAACATTAAAGGATGCGCAGCCAGAGGCAATGCCAACCAAACAGGCGAGTGCCAAAAGGAGGGAAATGTGCCGACAAATTCTAGCTAGAACCAAAACCCCATTTGGAGCAAAAAGGGGGGAAATATTTAAAAGTACGTCTGGAAAGGGAAAGGAAGCTCGCCAAGAGTTAGAGGCCCAACCTTCTGACGAAGAAGGCGAAGAACAACAGAGGGTCAGAAGAAAACCCACTCAGCTGTATGTCTCCCAGAATGAGAGTATGGTAATATCGTGGAAAACGTCGTTCTCCCTGGCGATCATGGCAACACCAAGAGCATACAAAGTCAAGCCACCAATCATTGAGGCCTTTGATGGCACGTCTGATCTCGATGATCATGTTGCTACATTCAAGCATGCCATGCTGCTACAAGGGGCAGATGATGCTACTTGGTGCAAACATTTCCCAGCCACGTTAAAGGGAGTGGCACAAAAATGGTTTGGGAGTTTACCTGATAATTCCATAAACGGCTTCATGGAATTAAGCATCCTCTTTTGCCATCACTTTATGGAAAATAAGCAAGAAAAGAAGACGAGCATGCATTTAGGTAGAATTTCACAAGGACATTTTGAAACCTTGAAAAATTATGTACAACGATTCAACTTGGAAGCCTTGCAAATTCCAAGCTTAAATGAAAATGTGGCGTTTGAGTGTTTCTTCCGGGGATTGAGGGAAGAAACGTTAAAATTTGATATTGTTCGGAAGGACATAAGGGACCTTAAAACTGCCTTGAAGGAGGCAGAATCCTTCATTCATGCAACAGAACTCTGCTCCACCACCAAAATGAAAGGAAATTTTGAGGAAAGTCGAGAAAGTATCCGCAAAAGGAAAGAACGAAGGGCGGTGACCTGTTCTATCGCTCCAGCTAAAAAGGAGGATAACAAGTTCAAGCAGAAAAGGGAGATCGCCCCCTATGTATCTCCCTATGAGTATAATAAGGAAATTGGGACAATTTTGAAGGAAGTAGGCCCAAAATTGGGGATCCAGATGCCCGTCCCCATTAGAGCACCAGTGGAAAGTACGAACAAAAAGAAATTTTGCCACTTTCACAAAGATGTGGGGCATTACACCAACGATTGCAAAAATCTGAGAAGAGTTCTTGACGATCTGGCATCCCAAGGCAAATTGGGGGCATACCTTAGAGGAAATAGAAGAAGGGAGGAAAGGAGCAATCATGATAACTCTGGGTATGATACCCCGCCGGATGTGGTGGCGGTCATCTCAGGAGGATTTGCGGCCGGGGGGCCGACCAAGAGAGGAGGAAAGATTATGTTCGGCAACTAAGCCAGGTATACACCTCAGCATCAGCAACAGCGGAAGGGAAAATCCCAGAGATGTGCATCTCGGAGAGAGATAGGGGGAGTATACGAACGCCACATGATGACCCTATGGTAGTAGAGTTGAAGTTCGCCAACTTGAAGGTACGGCGGATCCTGATAGATACCAGCAGCTCTACGTACTGATATCATCAGCCTATCATGCCTGGAGAAGTTAAAGTATGCAAAGGAGGCGTTAACCCCAATCCATCACCCAATAATTGGATTTGGGGGAGGTATCATCCACCCTGTGGGCAGCGTCACCCTGTCTTTGTGATTGGGGGATAAGGCAAACCCAAGGAATATGTTTGTAAGGTTTTTGGTAGTACGGGATGCCATGGCGTACAATATTATTCTTGGGCGTCCAATGTTACATGTCGCCAAGGCAGTTATAGTGTCTCATCTAATGCTGATGAAGTTTGAGTGTGATAATGGGTCTATCGGATCGATACATGGCGATCAACAGGTCGCTAGGGAGAGTTATCTGACTACTCTCAGGCCCATAAACCAAAGAACCCCAGAAGGCTCTGCGCCATCAAAGAAGAGGAAATTGGAGGACAAAACGGGTGAATTATTGGCAGTAATGAGTCTAAATCAAGCCAGTAAACCTGTAGCTGTTGATGAGCACGAAGATGTCGTGTTAGAAGAAGGCCGACCAGAAAGAACGGTGAAGGTTGGGAAAATTTTGGTGAGTGGAGAGAAGGAAGAAATCAAGTCCTTGCTTAGAGAATTTAAGGATTTATTTGCTTATGAGGCAGATGAGGTGCCGGGTATTGATCCCAGCATAGCGGTCCACAAGTTGAATGTGGATCCATCAAAAAACCTAGTGCTGCAAAAAAAAGCGAAACTTGGGCAATGGGAGAAACAAGGCGGCAGCAGCCAAGATTCAAAAGCTCCTGGACGCCGGGTTCATCCGACCTTGCCAATACCCTCAATGGCTGGCAAATGTGGTTTTGGTTCCTAAGCCCAATTGAACTTGGAGGATGTGTGTAGATTACACAGATCTTAATAAGGCGTGCCCAAAATACTGCTTCCCCCTGCCAAAGATAGATAAGTTGGTTGATTCTACAGCAGGCCATGTTCTAATGAGCTTTATGGATGCATACTCTGGCTTCCATCAAATCCCCTTATATAAAGAAGATCAGGACAAAACTGCCTTTGTCACTGAGCAGGGGGTGTATTGTTATCAAGTTATGCCTTTTAGATTAAAAAATGCCCCAGCGACCTTTCAAAAGTTGGTAACTACAGTCTTTTCAGAACAAATTGGGCGGAATCTTGAGGCATACATCGATGACATGATTGTAAAAAGCAAGCTAAGTGGCGAGCATACCCAGGATCTTAGAGAAACTTTCGAAACTCTGAGAAAGCACAATATGAAGCTAAACCCCAAGAAATGTATGTTTGGGGTAACCAAGGGAAAACTTTTGGGGTTCTTAGTGGACAAAAGAGGAATCGAAGCCAATCCAGACAAAGTTCAGGCAGTGATAGATATGAAGGCGCCCACCTGTGTAAAGGAGGTCCAAAAATTGACAGGATGTTTGGCAGCCCTAGGAAGATTCCTATCAAGATCCGGGGACAAATGCCACCAGTTTTTCAATACAATCAGAAAAAAAGGCGAAGTTTGAGTGGACGCCGGAGGCACAAGAGGCGTTTGAGTCTTTAAAAACGCATCTCCATTCGTTACCAAGGTTGGTCAGTCCTTTGATAGGAGAAACGTTGTTTGTTTATTTAGCAGTGTCTGGGGTGGCGGTGTCCGCGGTTCTGATCGCCGAAAGTAATAAGATTCAAATGCCTGTATATTTTGTTAGTCATGTATTACAAAGTGCTGAGCAAAGATATTTGTTCATTGAAAAAGTTGGACTAGCTTTATATCAAGCAAGTAAAAAATTACGCCCTTACTTTCTGGCTCACAAGCTCGTAGTCCTAACTAATCAACCAATCAAACAAGCTGTGAAAAACAAGGAATCATCTGGGAGAATGCTAAAATGGGCTGTTGAATTAGGGGCGTTTGAGATAGATTATGAACCTCGAAAGGCTATCAAGGGGCAAGCCTTAGCAGATTTTATAGTCGAAACCACTCGTCTTGAGGGGTGTCAAGAGAGAAAGGACTATTGGACGTTACATGTAGATGGGTCCTCTACTCAGCAAGGGGCCGGGGCAGGTATTATATGCCGATCACCAGAAGGTGACGTTTATGAATATGCAATGAGGTTCCAATTCAAAGCCTCCAACAACGAAGCAGAGTACGAAGCCCTACTAGCTGGAATCAGAATGTGTAAGGCAGCTGGGGCAACCAAGGTGAACGCCATATCTGACTCACAGTTGGTAGTAAGCCAAGTGAATGGTCAATTTGAAGCAAAGGACGAGACTATGGTTCAATACCTAAAAATGGTGCAGGAAGAGGTCAAGGATCTTGTAGAATTTACTCTCAGCCATGTTCCAAGAACAGACAAAAACCAAGCTGACGCCTTAGCAAAGTTAGCAAGTTCAGCGACTGATAACACCCCGAGATCAGTATTTTGGGAGGTTAAAGAAAAGAGAAGTGTAGGCAGAGAAATCGCTTATATTGATCGAAGCAACACTTGGATGGATGAAATAATGGCGTAAAAATATCGGGCACCCTCCCAGAAGACAAAAAGCAGGCTAAATACATCAAGGCCAGGGATAAGTGGTTCATAATACGGAATGGAGCGCTCTACAAAAAATCTTTTTCTCGCCCCCTGCTGAAGTGTGTCACACTAGAGAATGGGAGGAAAATTTTGGAAGATTTGCATCAGGGACAATGCTCCTCTCACATTGGGGCTGGTGCACGAGCAGAAAAAGCCCTGCGAACTGGGTACTTCTGGCCAATAGTTAGAAAGGATGCATGGGAAATGGTTCAAAAGTGCCACAAATGTCAGATCTTTGCAAATCTGCATTAAAAGCCGGCAAGCTACCTCAAACCAGTTCTAAGCCCACTTCCTTTTGCCAAGTAGGGCATGGACATCCTTGGACCATTTCCTCAAGCAACGGGTCAACGAAAATTTGTTTTAGTAGCCGTGGATTACTCCACCAAGTGGGTCGAGGCTGAATCTCTCCGAAACATAACTACTAATGACGTGAAAGGGTTCATCTGGAAAAATATTATCACTCGATATAGCGTTCCTCAATTCGTTGTTTTTGACAATGGAAAATAATTTGAGAATGACCGCCTTAAGGATTGGTTGAGCAATCAAGGGATACATGCCCACTTTGCAGCAGTGGGACATCCACAAGCAAATGGTCAAGTAGAATCTTTCAACAAAATCCTCTGCGCAGGAATCAAGAAGAAGTTGGAAGAAGCAAAAGGGTTATAGGTGGAAGAACTTCCTAATGTTCTATGGTCCATCAGAACTGCAGTCAAGAACTTAACCGGAGAGACGCCCTTCACCTTGGTATACGGGGCAGATGATGTACTACCAATAGAAATGCAAGAACCTACCCTGAGAGTAATGTTGTATAATGAAGACGCCAACTGGGAGTTCAACATCATGCAACATGGAATGAGTCGGGAGTTCAACAAGACGGTCAAAATACGTCAACTTAAGAAGGGCGACTTAGTGTTAAGAAAAATGGAAATAGTTGGGCGAGCAGGTGAGCAAGGAAAGCTGACACCAAATTGGGAAGGGCTTATAAGATAGCAGAAGAAATTCATGACGGAACATTCAATTTAGAGAGGATGAATGGACACCTTCTCCCTCGAACATGGAATGCAGACACCCTCAAGAAGTATCAAATATGAATGTAATATTAAAAGCACATTTTAATGCAAAAGGAAAGGTTATGCAAAAACATATAATAAGACCCCAAATGGTGTGTAAACGTTAGGGCAATTCCCCTATAAGACCTCAAATGGCGTTCACACGCTGAGGCATAATAAGACCCCAAATGGCGTGCAAACGTTAGGGCAATTCCCCTATAAGACCTCGAATGGCGTTCACACGCTGAGGCATAATAAGACCCCAAATAGCGTGCAAACGTTAGGGCAATTCCCCTATAAGACCTAAAAACGGCGAGGCAACCAAATAATAACACCCTAAATAGCATTTAGCACCAGGGTAATTATCTAGTAAGACCTCAAAATAACGTTTAAACGTTGAGGCCATCATACAATAAGACCCCAAGCAACGTTCAACGTTAGGGCAATTAACTTATAAAACCTCGAACGGCGTTCAAACGCTGAGGCTATTGCAATAAAGGGCGCTCAATGGGAGATTTAAAACACTTCCAAAATCTCCTAAGTTGTCAAACACAAGAAGCGCCTTAGGTAAAAAAAAAAAAAAAAAAAAANNAAAAAAAAAAAAAAAAAAAAAGAGAATAATCGACGAGTAAAAGCCTGAACTGGATAAGGTTTAGGGGCAATCAAGGTAGTTGCACAGAATAAAATAGACTACACATTCCGGTTAAACCTTACCAAGTTCAGAGTTTTCTTTTTTTTACGCCCTCATTTGAGTAAGGTAGTTGATGAAAGAAATATTAAGTAAAAAAAATAATAACATTAGCTGCAAAACTAACAAAATATTTGCCAAAAGCAGTAAAGAACGACGTAATTGAAAGGAATTATATTATTAATTGTTGTCAACTCTTTCAAAAGGTAAGGAAGGGCTTAAAAGTACAAACTACAAGAAAGGGGGGATAGGGGCATCATGTGCTGGACTATCAGCTATAGTCACAACTTCACTAGGAGTAACACTCTGCTCGCCAGGCGCCTTGCTTTCAGCTTGATCTACAGGACAATTAGATTCCTCCTCCTCCTCCTCCTCCTCCTTGATGGAAGTAGATTCAGAGGAGGAAGGAGGGTCATCATTGTTGTGTTTAGCCAAAAAAGCCCTGATGACATGATCAAGCCGACGCTCGAAGTAGGAGTAGTCAACTTTTTCTTCACTATGGCGATAACAGAGTTCTCATCCCTCCTTCACCAAGTTTTTTATATCCGTCATCCCCTCATCATAGATGACAATGGACTCGTCTTGAAGCCCGTTCATATTAGCTTGTAGAGTGGCGACTTGATGCTCTAAAGCCTTCTTAGAATGGGCGAGCTCCTCTTTCTCGCCAAGGGCTTTGTCATATGATGATTTGAGTTCAGAGTGGCCCTTCAATTTCTCTTCTAACTCTTGGTTAGATTTTTGTAAACTTGCCAATTTGGACTCAGCATCATCAGCCCTCTTAGATTCGGCCGCCAACTTTCTTTCAACAGCTTTCCTAGACGCCACCTCAGATGCGTACTCGGCGTCGGTAGACCCCTTAGCCTTAAGCATATTAGTGTAAGCACTGTTTACAACCTCATAGTACTTTTGCAGCTTAGAATAGGAGACGTCCTTATCTTTGCGCTCCTTCTCCAAAGTGGCTTTCAGCTGTGTAGCTTCAGCTGAAAGTTGGCGACTTTGTTCGGAAAGAGACAAAGCCTCAGCAACAGTCTCATGTTGCTTTTGTGCCCAACTGGCGAACACATCAAGACGAAGCATAACCTAATAAAAAAAAAATAATAATAACAAAAAATTAGTAGAGAAAATTAATAGTTGCATAAAATTAAGAAAAGATATAAGTTAGGAAGAAACTTTACATTGGCGAGATCCATGAGGCATGGACCTAGCAGACCATCTTTGGCACCCTTTAAGCCATCAGTGTAGCCTTCAGGGCCGCACTCTAGCATGTTTCCCAGTATAGTCCTCTTCTTAGTAGAAGAGAGGCGCATCGAGGGTGTGCGCCCAGTCTCCACGGTGGCAGGAGACTCCATTGTGGTATCCATTGCTGGGATTTCTGAACGGGCGACCGGAAAAACAGAGGCACGAGGGTCAATAGGTGAATAAATGACGGAGTCGGAAGATGACTGATAAGTACGTACAAAATTGGGTCTAAAAGAATTACCAGATTACTGGGCTTGCAGCTTGGTGGCTGCTGACATATTAGCTTTCACTTTGTCAGCAAGGTCGACCAGGACGTCGTCGTCCAAATCAGCGCCTGCTGGGGCTGAGCTAGAAGGGCCAGCTTTTGGGGGACCAGCGCCCTCTTTAGTTGTGGGAGTAGGCGTGGATTTGGATGAGGATCCCGCCAGTTTGGATTTTGGGAGTGTGGGAGTTTGTGTGGGTGGATTTTGTTGTTTGGATGAAGAAGGGGTGTTGGTTGGTCGAGTGGGGGCGAGTGGAGCTTGTTAATTAGATGGAGAAGGGGCGTTGGATGGACGAGTGGTGGGTTCTTTGGATCTTGAGGAAGGAGCGGTAGGTAGTGGAGAAGGCCCTGCCTTTGGTTGAGAAGGTGAGGGGGTGGATACCTCGTCAAAGGCAGAAGGGGATAGGAGAAGGAGTTGTCTCCTTAGGAAGGGAAGGACAAGAAGAAGGGGTTTTGGGTTTAACCGCCACATGCTTCACCCTCTTCTGTTGACCTGGAAACACAGGAGAAGAGTGCTTCCTTTTGACGCCCCCAGTTGGAGGGGTAGTGTCCTTGTTCCCCTTTGAAGAAGGCGCAGGGGCTGTTTGCTTCCCCTTTGATTTCTCCGCGCCCCCAGCAGAGGCGGAGGCGTCCACTTTCCCTTTTCCTTTACCCTCGCCAGCTTAAGGGGCAAGGGTGGCGGTCCTCTTAGACCCTGGCTCCCTTATGGATACACCAGGGCGCTTGGACGAGGTCGCCTCCATATTACTCGCCGCATTCTCCTGAAGAAACCAGAAGAATAAGTAAAGCTTGTCGATAAAAAAAAATAATAATAAAAATAAAGATAAAAAGATAGAAATGAAAAGTTTAGTACCTTTTTAAAGGCGAGCTTCTCCTTTAAACTCATCATCTTCCGACGAGCTAATATGTCCTTTATGGACTCCAAGGCTTTCCCTTCGCCTAATTCTTCAGGAGTAAGGCGACCCATTGCTTTTTCTGAAAAGAACAAAAAGGAAACATTAAAAAATATAGAGAAGGGATATATTTATAAAGGGCTCGCATTAAGGCAAAGGGTAAAATTAAACCACCAGGTACCTTTCTCCAACTTGGCGCATAGACCAGTGGCGCAAAGAAAAAAGTTGTTATTGAGTAAATAGGGGAGAGGCACCCAATTGGCAGGACTTTCCTTGTCCTCTTCGGACACTTTAAAATAGTCCTGGGTGCGCTCTTCACCGGCGGTCAGGTGAGGGGTGGCGTTGGATTTACCCAGGTGTTAGGCGTTATCATTCCACCTACCATAGCGGCCCACCATGTTAAGGTCGCTGGTAACAAAAAATACGAATTTGACCTTCCACTCCTTAAGGTTGGAGGCTATGTCTATCACCGTCCTATAATGAGGACAGTTGGAGATGGCGTACCAGCTGTACCCAGCTGCAGGGTTAGGAACCCTATTTAGGAAGTGAAGGGAGCGGAAGGCGTTGAAGGAAATAGTTAATTTCTTCAAAACGCAGGTGGCGATGAAGGAGTTAATAAAATGCCAAGAGTTGGGGGTCAGTTGGGCTATCCCTATGTCATACTCGCTTAAAAGAGTGTCCACGAAGGGATGAGGGGGGAACCTAAGTCCGAGTAAAAGGGCGTCCTTGTAAACCCCAAATTCATTGGGTTGTACTTGTTTAATGGTGGCACCTCGCAAAGGGTCAATCATTCCAACATGTTCAGGAAGCCATAGAGATTTCCTAAAAACGCCACGGTCCTCCCCTAATTGTTTGACCCAAGAGTTACTGACAGGGATGCCACTTGGATCGTTTTTAGGAAAGAAGGATTGGACCTCCACTTCCTGTTGCTCTCCACCTTGTTTCCTTTGGCTCTCGCCAGGGGGGATCGGCGAATAGAGCCTCTGTGTCCTCTGAAGGATCTCACCCTAGGGAAGGCACCTTTTCAGAAGAAGAAGAGGAAACCACCATTGTGCGAATTCTTCTAGCACAAAGTTTTGTTCTAACCATAGAATTCTGCACACAAGAGATAAATGGTGTGGGATTCTGTAAAGTTGGAGGTGGCGAGCTATCAGGAGAAGAGGAGGCTAGATACATGGCTCTCACCCCTGTGAACCTAGATGAAGTAGGGTTCTCTTCACCCCGCAAAACCCTTCTTTTGATTAGGGGATGAAGATATACCCCATTAGAGGAAGAAGCAGAAGCCATAACTGAAAAGAAAGGAAGATAAATACACAAAGTAAGAAGGGATTAATACCTGAATAAATGCTCGAAGGAACCGACAAACTGTTACCGCAAGATACGAATTAATTAAACTTAAGTTACTTTCACACGAAAAAAAATGGCAGAAACTCACACTACAATTCACCAAAAAAGCTTGAGAAAACCCACTATTTTCAGAGAGAAAACTTGAATGATTAGTAAGAATGAGAAAGAACAAGGGGGGGATTAACAGAGGAAAGTATTTATAGGCAGCTAAAGAGGGGCAGAGAGGACTTTTCCCCTTTGAAGCTGAAAAGGCAGGGGCAATTCCGACCAGCCCTCGAAGAGAGTACAAACCCCTTCTTTTCCTCAAAAACTGTTTTGTAATCATTCGAGCTCTTCATTAATTACTTATAATCATCAAACCTCTTCATTAATTAGCTGGTGACTACCTATTCAAATTCAACGGTTTGATGAGGGGCAAATGTTATATACTCATCTAACGGTTCAGATTAAAGCTTAACCTTAATCCATGTGACAATATATGGGGCAACGGATGAAAGACACGTGTCCTCCAATTAACACACATTATAAGGCAGAAAGCCAAGTGGGAGAGAGGAACCCCCATTACACGCCGGGTTATCCCCCCCTCTATCGAAAGGAAGAAGAGAATAGTGCTCTACTATACAAGGGACTAAACAGTGTATTCTCACTAGTATAAATACCCATGAAAAACTTAAACAAAGACATTCAATACACATTTATTACAAGCATTTATTGTGCTCTTTCTCTCTCAAACTCTCTCTCTCTCTAAATTCTTCATATATTTACTTACTTAAGCATCGGAGGGGGACAAATCCACTAAGGATTTATTCCTTTGTGCAGGTATACAAGGTGTGGAACCTCTGCTCGCCAAGTGCCCGTTGATCGCCAAGTTCACCTGAGGCCACGCCATCTCCTTCACCTGCCAGCTTGGACGCCGTTAAACAGCGCCGAGTCAACCAGTTAAAGCATTGTCTGTAGCATTACTGTGTAATCTTTGTAATTAGAATCCTATAAACTTGTAATCATTTGTAAGGCTATAACAATAATAATAATAATAATAATAATAATAATAATAATAATAATAATAATAATAATAATAAAGTAAGAACTATAAATAAACTAGATTAAAGAAAAATAAGGTATCAACAAGATTCGATAAACCATAATGGTTGAAATTACACGGTTACTTAAACTAATGAATTAAGTTATGGAGTAGTTGAAAACTAGCATATTTGTTGCCATGCATGAATTACAAAACACTAAGTGAAAAATCAATATTATTATTATTATTGTATTTCCTTCATATATTTGTAATTGCAACAATGATTATTTGTGGAAATTTTTATTTAGTTGTGACAATTGCTTTTGTCGTAACTCCTCTTTCTATTTTTTTTCATATGCTTTATATCTTTCTTTATTTTTATTTTCACTATCACATACATAATTCATCTAGAAGTCTGTGTCAACCAAATTGTTGCAATTATAAAAATACGGACGATTTTTTAATTAATATTTGGTAATTATTTACAAAAGATTTTATATATATTTATATTTTTTTAAATGTGCCTAACAACTCCAAATTATATAATAACTTATACTATTAGTACGATTAAATTAATAAATGTATTATGAAATAAATGCTTTAATTTAAACACTAACAATAATCGTACTCCATATTAGACTATTAATAGTGGTTGTAGTGGTGGGTGTAATAGTAGTAGTAAATTATTGAACTCCAATATAATAATACTCTCTCCGTTCCTTATTTTTCTTTACATATGTTTTTGGGATGTTCCATATTTTTCTTTACCAAGCAACTTTATTAGGTTTATAATATTTTTTATTAAGATAGACCCATACATCACCCACTATTAGTTGCAAGTTGTTTCTCTTTCGTCAATTATTACCCCAATTTGACCCCGCCACTATTATTATATCATATATCAAAATGAGAGGGTGAATAGTGAACGACAAGAATAATAGGGAACGGAGGGAGTAGTAAACTTGAACAAAATAATACTTTATAAAGTATATTTAGTGGAAAAAAAACTAAATGATGAATTACTCTATCACTTTACTAAGCAATATCTCCTCTCAAACATATGTTAAATTTGGTGATCTTGTGTCAACTGCAAATTAGGCTGTGAATAAACAATAGCAAATTTGAACAAAATAACATATTTTTTCGCCTCAATAGCAATAAATTTTGATTGATAACATTGTTGTCAAAGAATAATGTTACTATATTTTTGAGTGGATCCAATCTCTTTCCTTTTCGCCTTCCATCTAATCTATTTAAAACTATAACTATACTAAAACAAAAGTCACTGGAGCCACACATTGACATGTGTGAAAGGCGAAAAGGAGAGAGATATAGAATCCCACATTGAGGCTTCCTACTATATATTGTTGCTAGATTAGTAATATTGCCCGCAATCAATAAATAACTCGACAACCTACCTGATCCAAACATATGGATGAAAACCTTAAAAAACACAGCTGATGGATGATTGACGTAAGGATGGGTGTTGGATGGATTTAAGATGGATGAATATCATTCAATCCACCACCCAACCCACAACATCCGCTTGCTTTTATTAATATATATATACATATATATACATATATATATATAATTTATATTTTATTCTTTAAATTCTAGTTATGTGTGTTCTTTACTTTTCGCTAAATTACGTTAGCAATATTTGTATATTTGTGAGAGAAAGAAGTCTAACTTCTGGAGCGTGTTATGTACATAATTTGTGCCAACCCAGTAATTCCGCAATTCACATGCGAATGGATGTAAGATGGATCAGAGGTGGATGAAGCTTGTAATAGATGATGAATAGATCGGATGAATGATTCAGGCTTAATGGATGGAGGCAGATTGAGCTCCACCCAATCCACTTACGATTTATTGCCACCCTTAATTGTTGCAGATGTCCTTACATGATTGTAGAAACTCACATTTCCCATGAATTCCATTTACAACCTTTTATTTGGTTGATACTTGACACAAAAAGAGAAAATGGAGGAAATTGAAATTTATGGAAAATTTTTCTTTCCACAAAACATGGTAAGTAATTTACCTCGTATGTCGTTGAATAATGAAAATTCACGAGAATTTCAATTTCTCATATTGTTCACCAAACAACTTTTTTAAAGTCATAACGATAACATAAAATAAGTAATTTCTTATATATACAAATTTCTATGGAAATTAACTTCTCATTACCGAAAAACGAGACATTAGTCAAGCACTTTGTATAACAAGCCAAACAAGGTGTCGTTTGGTCGACATGATAATAACTAAATTTTCACATATATTCATAATGCATGCATAAGAATCAAATCACCTTATGCAATTCCTAGGAATTTACCATAGATTGTTTTGTTGTCATGGAATTTACGATGATTAAGGGTGATTAGGTAATTTTGTTCCCTCATTACATATGCATTGTAAATCTGGAGAATCTCAAATTACCTTCTTGGAGTAATCAAACAACTTATATAGTTATATGCAATTATGAGGACTTTTGAATATCTAGAATTGGGTGTAACTGAATGACACATACATAATACTCCGTAAGTTGGTACCAAAATTGACAACATAAAAGTAATAAATAAAATTTGCCACAATAGCATCCATAAAACTCAATGCTCAACTCCTTTAGTTGTTATGAAAACTAAATTCCGATATTTTCATATGTTCTTACAAATTCTCATGTCTGGGGACAATGAAGCTGTATGCAAATCATCGAAATTTCAATTAACGACGAGGAAATGAGTATTTAAATTACGACATTCTGAAGGTAGTATAATTTTGTGTGCATGTAAAATTCATCCATTTTGACATTTTTAAGGCAACTAAACTACTAACCCAAACTCAAATTTATGTAAATTTAGAAATTGGTGGCAATTAAATAACATTTTTTTTCTTTTTTGTCGACTGTAAAAAAAATATATATATATATATATTTATATACTACTCCCTCTGTTTTTATTTACTTGCTACATTTGCCTTTTCACATCTCCCGATACACAATCTAAAACATTTATATCTCGACTATAAGCTCGTAAAAATTACAAAAATTATATAGTTGGATAGCACACATTGTGACGAATCAAACAAGTTCCCATATAAATATATTTTATCATATACATATAAATCTAAAGTGAGGCAAAGTATTCACATGAATAGTATTAGAAGTCAGTATGTAGAATCGGAAGGAGTATATCATATCAATCCGAAATTAAAAACAATGACGTGATATAAAGCAAATAAGGAAAAAAACAAAAATGAAATCGTTATATTTTATTTACAAAGGATGTATAGATACGTCTTAAAATACGTTTTAAGTAGTGGAATTTTTGTAAAAGAAAAACAGCGACGACAAAGGCTACCGGAGCAACGCCATCCTCATTAAACATTTTGGCAACAGAAAACACACTTTATTAGGTTTGGTGTGAACTGTTAAATAAAGCATCGTAAGTCCAACTTTCAAAATTCTTTCTTCTTTCAATTTCCGATCGATTACTTAAACCAATTACAAAATATTTTCAATTTACAATTATTTTGAGGTAATTTCTTTCTCAAATTATTGCTTTACTTTAGTTGTTTTTACTTTCAATTTGTTCTTCAACTTTGAATTTGAAACTAAAATTGAAATTGATTGAATTTTCAGATTTGTTTACTGTTGTTGATGCAAGATTTTTGTAATTTGGGAAGATAATTAATTATCTACACTTGTTGCGGAAATTACCTACCACATGGTTTGTATTCGATTGATGAAATTAAGATTTTGTGTGTTTTTTTTTTTTTGGGTTTAATTTTGTTGATTTGATCTTAATTTTTGTATCTTTGTAGATCCTCCATTGTTGATTAGCTATGGAGCAACTAGTGAACTTCATTATTCGACCGCCGAGGTGTGATGTGATGTGACTTTTTAGTTTTTACTTCCGTTTATAATTGTTTTGCTATGGATTTATTGATTAATGATTTCAAGTACAAATTGAGTAATAGAAAAATAGATAGTTAAGTAATTGTATTGTTGAATTCTTTCAACTTAGTTAACTTCTTCATGATTGGGAATTTGGGAGTGGAAACCCTTATAAATTAATGTTTTGGTTCGAAATAACGGTTAGGGTAAACTGATTTTGTGGGTCGACGAGAAGTATGGTAAAAGCATCCCAATATAAATGATTCTAAAGTATGTTGATTACCAAAATAGTATTAGTTTCGTAAGTAGAATCTTATTAAATTAGGAAATGGTCTTAACTGAACTAGCAAGAACTCGCATTTATGCACCATGCGTGAAAGGGTCATACCATCTATTTGTTTGCTAGATTAAAACCAATAGTGCTTTTATGATGTTTTTCGAAAAGGTAGGACATCATCTTGTCTCCCCAAGTTTACATCACATGGTGTTACCCACAGAGGCTACAATGACATGTTGCCAATTCCCCTGAAGCATTTCACTAAGCAGAAACTATAAACTCTTTGCTTAACCCAACTCATCCTTACTTTCCCTTTTTCCACATTTGGCATGTAAATTGGATTGTCTTTGAACCTAAATTTGAACTTAAACCATTTTCAGTTTATGACCTATGTTTGATTTTTGACACTCGTTGTTGTAAATAAGGGGCCTATGTTTTTCTCTCAACATTTGTTATTAAATCGGTTTAACTACAATATATAAATGAACAACAATCATTAATTAATCAGAAATAATATAACTACACTTGAATGAGCATGACCATGAACCACTTTCAAAACGCTTTACTTTATACAATTATTAATGACAACTTTGGCAATGATTATAAATCTTTAGCTTACCTCTCCTGAAGTGTACCTCTGAAAGGGAAATGTTAAGTTAGGGTACCATCACGGGACAAAAATTTCTATAATTGTAATTGTGTTGCTTTTATATTGAAATTCACCTTCAACAAAATATTGAATGTTGATAACATGATGGGTTGGGCTATTGTGAGATGAAAATGGAAATTGCCAAATTGGAGATATATTATAATCCTACAGAAATATGCGAAATCACTGACTTTGCAAAACCTTTTGTGCTCATCTAATGTGTTATTTAAACCAAAGATTGCTAATTTACCTAGGTTCTTCATTTAAGATAAAAAGTTTCTTTGATGTGAATTATTTACAAACTGAATAAAGATAGTTACTATCGTTCACAAAAGAAGTTTTTTGATCACACGGTGGCAATGGCGTCAATCAAGGTATTCAACAAAATGATTGTGCCAATACTAAATATCCAATCATTATTATTTAAACTCAAAACTTTCCTTCATTTTATCAATGAAAAAACTTGCTAATATATACACTACAAACCAATTCCCTGCGTCTTAGCTACAAGAAAATTTGTAATGAGAAAATAAAATATACACAACTCATAACTTTCCTAGTCACTGCACCAATTTATTTTTAAACTTGCAATCTTGGTTTAAGTTCATTGTTGGATGTTGCTGACTTGATGATTACAGAAAAGTATAGGAAGGAGGTTTAAGATGGAGATGAGGTTGAATTTGGGTTACAAATGAAGAACAATAAGTTGAAATAACCTTCAAGAAAGATGTTTGGGAGAGGGAAGCAAGTGGCATCGCGGGCTGTGGCAGCTTAGGAACAATAATGGACGAAGTTTTAAGAATAACAGGGTGGGGTTGTATGTGCTTTTCACACTAAATGTAAGGGTACACAGTGAATTTCTAAAACTATAGGGATGCACGTTGAAAAATTTGCTCGCACCTATTTATTCAGTAATATTTTATAACTATTAATTAAAATTTAAAATAACTAGTTGTCTAATTATGGCAAAGCTAAAGGCAAAACCTTATAGCCAAATCCTAATTAATCAACAAAAAAAATAATATAGGTCTTTATAATACCTACAATTTTCAAGAACTTAAAATAAACTAGCAAGAATCTTTTGACATTTTTAACAATTCGAAAAAACTTTATTAAAAATCATGTTGTACGATTGCTCCTGCATCACCTTCTTACTCTTTAACATGCCTCAATGCATGTGGGCTTTGTTATATCTTAATTGTAGGTTTTGTTTCTGCATATATTCCCGATTACTAAGTTACTTTGTAGTTTGGACCAATATCGAGAACTTGTGTAAAATTTTCTTATATTTATGTACTAGCTAATGGAGGAAGTCAACAAAACCAACTTCAAAAAAAGTATATGCATGCATTGTTCAACGTGGCTGTTAAATAGTTATCTGAAACCTAACGCTAGCAATCTAGCATTAATATTAGCCATTGAAAATGTACCCAGTCAACCATGCATAGAAGGTGCACAAATGTTACTTATTTGATAATATAGAGGCTATTACTAATAGATCATTGATTTGATATAGAACAAGATTTTTGTTTCCAACTTAGGGTATGTTTATTGTTTATTGTCTTAACTTGAGAGTATATCAGGTCTTTAAGGATGTTGTCTTGTGATGTGAAACCCAATATAGTCGTAACATGATTTTTGATTTTCTAAACTCTATCCACCTTGTTTTTTTATTATTTTTTAAGGAAAAAAATAAAAATTTATAAATATATATAATGTAAAATTCTTTTTATGAATGAATGAGTCTGTATTGGAGTCTGGGTACAATTTTTCAATTATAGTATTTTTTGAATCTGAAGATTAGAAAAGTGAGTTAAAATTAGTGGAAAGTTGAAGAGTTTAAAGTAAGGATTTGAGTGGTTACATGGTTGTTAGGTACCAAATATGGACCAGTTTCAGGTTGCCTAAAGATGCGATTTGGTTTGGCTCGAAGGCTAAGCACCAACACTACTTGGTCATCCATCAACGAGGAGATGACCGTTGAGTTGCTTGGCGAATGGGAGAAAGAAAAATTCCATTTTTTCTTTGTAAGTGGAATTTAGTTTGGAAAAGTGAGGAGTAGAGGTGGTGGGGTACAGGGGTGGAAGTTAGTTCGAAAAAAGAGAGAGTTAGGGTTTGGATGATTTTTGATGTGGCGGTGTTCTTCATTTTAATTTTGGTTATAATTTTTTATTTTTTTTATTATTAAAGAGGGGGGGGGGGGG
>PYUH01004017.1:0-36095 GCA_016808085.1 Suaeda aralocaspica | reverse complement strand
AAGGGGGGGGGGGGGGGGAATGCAACTACGTTAGGTTGTGTGGATGATTGAGGAAGAATGAAAGCTTGACCTTTGGGATGATTTGTTTAGCTATGTATGTGCACAACCGATTTTGCAGTGTGGCACTTTTGTAAATGGATTTTGGGGTGAGTAAAAGATATTTGTTTGTTGAGTTGCTAGTTTATATGGGTGAGGAGGAGGAGGAGGAGGAGGAGGAGGAGGGGGGGGGGGTGTCAAGAACACACGGGAGAAGAGGTTAGTTGTGGCAAAGGCATGCTTCTAATGGGCTGTACCACCGTTACAAAATTTAAGATGTCAATATAGAGACAACTGGGCCTTCATTGAAAATTTTGAACATATGGTTCAGACAAAGTGCAAACTAGAAACTAAAGAATGGGTGATTAACTCCTTTCTAAACTGCATATCTTAACAATGCTAACCTTTTTACTAAAGTGTGATTCATGATACTAAAATACTTCTTTTTTCCTCACAATGCATCCAACCCCTAAGGGATTAGAAAAACCATGGTGGACTTCGTCTTAACTTTGGTAAAAATAGGAATATATCTTTTCCTAGTTATATATGGGAAGATTCTAGCAAACTTCTTGCATGCCTAGCAAACTCACTTAATATTATACCAAGTCGTGGTTATGAGTTTTTGTAAATTTGCTGATACATCATCTAAATGCGATCAAGAACAAACAAAGAAATATGTTTGTAGCATTGAAAAATTTTAAACTATTAGTTGTACACGAATACTCGTAGTACAAAGCGGGATTTTGAACATCTTGTGGAACTTAGATTCAAGGGAGAGAGGACTCTACAGTTCTACTAGACATTCGATGTGGAACAATTCCATATTAGGATACTATAATTCTTCCTAAGCAACGCAAGCAAGTACATTCCACAAAAGGTTTGAGATTAGAACGAATAAAGTTGTGTATTACCCTTGCATAGAAGATTTAAACTTTGTGAAGACTTGTTATTATCGACAGAAATGATGTATAAGAAAATATATGTTCAATAGCTTTGTTTGTTTGTTTGATACCATTGTAATGGTATATTGGTATGTGCAATGCATAACTTGTTGAATTTTTTTTTATTTTATTTTTTTTTACTTTTTTTTTTGCAGAGCTGAATATAGTCCTGAGCATGATCTATTGGATCAGGATTTCATGCTAAAAGGGAAATGGTATCACAGGACAGACGTTGAGGTAAGATTTTGCTTTATGCCATTTGATATAAATATTGCATATGATTTTTTTGTGAAGAGGATATTGTACTTGTTTGACAAAGTCCTTTGTTCAATTGAGTATGGTTTTTAATCTTGGATGACTTTTTATTTAGGACTAAGGCTTTGTTGTTGCTGTTGTATGACTGCAGTTGGTTTTGTTCGACATATTAAGATCTGGTTATGTTGTGCCAGAGGTGTATCCAAGAATGTGAATTAAAATAACTTCAAATTCCAAATTATTCATCGTTCCTGTTTTGATTTTCCATAATCAAGAACAATTTTCAAGTGGAGGAAAAATTTACCTTCCCTAAATTAACATAGAAGCAAAATTTTAAATATTATAAGAAAGCTTGTATTCTAATAGTGACTTTTGATTTTTCTTTTTGGTAATTCAGTCTTCACTTGGACTTAATTGTAATGAAAAATATTGTACCAAACTGTAGTCATCCTTAAAGAAGAGTAGAATGAAACAATATTTCCCTATTTTACTTTTTGAGTAAAAGATTAGAGAGATGATTAGAGTTTTGAGGTTTGGGGGAAAAAAAAATATATATATATATATGATTGAAATGAAGAGTAATTATAAGTCGATACAACTAACAGTGTAATATCAGGATAAGAATTTACAAAAGAAGTTAAGTATGAAAAAGAAATCAATATTAGGAGAATAATTGGCTAATGGAATGGATAGTTGCTTGTTGTAGCTTTATGTTAAGATGCTTTTGGTGCAGTGATGGGAAAAAAATGACTACAGTTTCTGGATTCTTTTAGCTGAGAATTTGTTATGTGTTTTTAAGTGAGTGTTTTCTGGCTGATATTTAAGTGATTTTCATCAAAATTGGCGTTCATGTTTTTGCATACAATAGTAGTATGGATTGCTTAAATTCTGTTAGTAAAGCTCTTTATTTATCAAAACAAACGCTGCATGTTGTTATCTTGATTGTTTTGTGCCTTAGACTGATCATTAGGGAATTTGAATTTCCATTGCTTTTCTAATTGCTCTGCTAAATATTGTTTATTTATATTTGCAGATCAAAAACAGTCGAGGTGATGCTCTTCAATGCAGTCATTACACTCCTCTTGTGAGTCCCGAAGGGAAGCTTCTGCCTTGCGTAATATATTGCCATGGTAACAGGTTAGAAAATATGATGTCTTAAGTCTTCCTTTTTAGTTACAGATCTTGTATTTTCTTCTCTCTTGTGTGATGCTATGTTATTTCGTATAAAATCTGAACTACTTTTGCACTATCAATATTATGCATACCAATATTATATGAAGAGTACCCTTTTAAATTGCAATTTTTTTTTTTTTTTTTTTGGGGGGGGGGACGTTTGCAGCATTGCTTATTTACATAATGTCTCTCTCTCCTTTTGTCCTCATTATCTTTGGTATACTTGTGAATGTTGTAGTTGTTTCCTTAATGATTTTTACTCTGCAAACTTCCTGTACAAAATTGATAACTTAATCAAGGTAATTGGAGTAAAGTAGAAAATTATGGAAATTTCAAATATAAAGGTAAAATGTTATTGGATTTTTTTGAATATACACAGGATTTGTTCGGAAAATCAATTTATTATGTTTTTTTTTTTTTATTAACACGTAGTAGTTGTTAAGGATAATTATGATAAAAATCATTCTTTGGCAAGTGGAGCAAATAAGAAATTAACTAGAGGGCATAAAGTTTAGCAGTCTAAATGGCTTATGGAGTTCACTGAGATATATCTAGAAGTTTGCAAGTATACCACGATATCAATTGTTATGAGTGAAGTGAGATTTGAACACAAGAATCAACTTTGTGCCAGTCCCAAAATGCACCAAGTTTTTCTTGTAGAATGCATTAAACTTAAGTACTAGAATTTTTGTGAATAAGTTTTGTTCTTCATTCTGCATGTAGAATGATATGTTGTCTTGAGGCTCAAAATTGCTGACTGCAGTTCATGTCAACTGGTATGCCAGTGGGTGCAGGGCGGATGCCAGCGAAGCTGCTATTATATTGCTGCCTTTGAATATTTCAGTATTCACTTTGGACTTCTCAGGTTCTGGACTCTCTGGTGGAGAACATGTTACTCTAGGGTGGAATGAGGCAAGTTTCCATATCTGCTCGAGTAGAGTTGAGGACATTTTATGCTTTGTTCTTCATTGATCCGACTTTACCCCTTTCTACAAATTTTGAGGCTGATTCTTCTAGAAGAACTGTAAGACCTTTTGTTTTAATTTTTTTTTTCAAAAAAACAAAAAAAAAAAAACCCTGAAAAAGTCAGGGTTTTCCATTGAATCAATAGAAAAAAATTGTAGACCTATTGAGTGGAGAAAAAAGTTTTTTGTTTGGAGCTATTTTCTGCTTATGGATGCAGCAATGGACATTTTACTATGTTAGTGTACTTGTGTGATATGTTATGCCTAAATCTTTCTTTTGGGTTTTACAGAAGGACGATCTGAAGTCTGTTGTTGATTATTTACGGTCAAATGGGAATGTGTCTATGATTGGCTTGTGGGGCCGTTCAATGGGTGCAGTTACTAGGTTGTACAGTGCATCATGTCGTTTTATTTCTCATTTTTTGTGATATTTTTTGGTTGTTTATCTAACTATGTCCGTTGGTCCTGTAGCTTATTGTATGGGGCTGAGGATCCTTCAATTGCTGGGATGGTCCTTGACAGTCCCTTCTCTGACTTGGTTGACTTGATGATGGAGCTTGTGGATACCTATAAAGTCCGACTTCCTAAGTTTACTGTAAGTATTGTATTGTATATTAAGTTCAGTATTGCACTTTTGGATGTGATGAAGCTTGCAATCCATGCTTACTTTCTGAATGAAACTCAAAGTAGGCAATTTTTTTTATTAGACAGATTCATTAAGAATGAATTTCAAGAAGTTCCAACTCTGTACTTGCCCTTTTTATTGTAACAATAGATGTTCTATTGAAGTTTTTCTGTACTTCTCTCTTCCTTTTTCCTTTTGTACTCAGGCCCCGTTCTCCTCAACTTATTTTTGCTGATTTAAATTTATTTTTGCTGAAATGAACTTATTTTTATTTATCTGAATTTATTTTTGCTGAACTGAACTTATTTTTACTGAAATCATTAACAATTTATTAAGGATTGAAACTGATTTTTGCTGAACTGAACTTATTTTTGCTGATCTGAACTTATTTTTCCTGAAAATAAGTAAAAATAAGACGAGGAGAATAAGGCCTTAGTATCCAAGCAGCAGCGACATGAATAATGTGCTTGCAGTGGCTGTTGTATATTTTATCATTTCTTAATGAATTTAATTTATTTAAGATGAAATAGTTATGAGTGAACTTGATATTTTTGCATTCTCAAGTAAAATGTTTTCCATCATTCCATTACCTACTTTCCGTTTTGGTCCGTTCTAAAAGGTCATTCCTTATTTGTTTAATTTATACTTTTCTACTCTCTCTTATTCCTCCCACATGTTTGGACCCATTCAAGTCTGCATATTTCTGCAAAAAAATAAAAAATAAACATCCTATTGTTTCACTTTTTTTTTTCTTAGGGTATTGCTTAGTTGACCTTAAAATGTGCTGGAGATAGAAATTCACAAGAATTAATAATGTAAATAGTTGTTTGGTTGACACTAAATGTTGAATTCATGGGAATTTTGAATCCCCATGAAATATAGAAATTAATTTATTTGCTATCCCCCTTGGTCATTCATAATTCCCACATGCTTTCCATGAATTGTGAATTCTTTTGTCTTAAGAAACAACTTAGTCTGATTCCTAGGAATTTTGTAAGGGGATTAGTTTCCCACATGTTGATACCTCTGGGAAATTACCACGCAATCAAACAAGCACTGTTTTCTTGAGTTATATATATATATATATATATATATATATATATATTTATGTCTGGAAGAACTTAGTGGAATGAAGAGAATACATATATGAACCTCAAAACGGTGCATCCTCAAGTGAATTTGAACACAGCTCATAGGGTGTTGTTATGTGCACTTAAAGCAAAAAAGGCACATTCCAACCCTTTTTTTAAAACTTGTTCAAATGATTAATGCTAAGTGATTATTACTGTTACTATAGCACATTGATTTTATGCAAGCTAATGATTTGCAATTAATTTTGCGAAGTATTAATGTTACATTTATTCCTGTTTTTAGGTAAAATTTGCTATCCAATACATGCGAAGAGCGATCACGAAGAAAGCTAAATTTGATATCATGGACCTGAACGCCATTAAGGTTCAATTCATTTTCATAATTTCACAATACTGAACTTGCTATTAAACTTTTTAGCTGCGTTATATTATAATGCAAATGTGTGAATCCTTAATATCTTCCACCAATCGCTAAAATATGAGAAGGCATTGGCTTCCACTAAACATGCTATAATGACCAAGAAGAGTTCTCTAAATGTTTTTTTTCCTTGTACAAATAACAATGATGGCTAACAAAGTAGCACAAAGTCTATGTCTTGTATACAACAAAATATTGAAAGGGAGTGTGATTCATGAGCTGTCTTATTTCCCCTTCTTTATGGTTTGAATAAACTGATAAAAGAAGCCATACTTGTGCTATTCAATTTTTTGTATTAGAAAGATCTATCTCCGTTTTTTTAGATGCAATACTTTGAATCTAATGCTTTTCACATGCCGTTAGTTACTCCATTGCAAATGCGTGGATTTTCAATTATTACCTCCGTTTTAAAATAATTACATACTCAAGTTTCCAGCTTAGGATGCTCCAAATTAGATGCAACAACTTACTTTTTTACCCTTTTTAGTAAACTTTTGTCTGTGAAATGACTTGTTCTACCGGTTAAAAAACTAAAATCTGATTATTCACCCCATTAACCACTCAATCTCTTCCCAAATATCATTAACAACATCATTTACCCTAATGTTTCATCATCATCTACCCTGAACGGCTTGAAGTCACCACCACCTTCATTCTTTTTCCCTCCAAAGCCATTACCACCACCCTCATCCTTTCTCTCGCAAAGCCACTGCCATGCCCACTACGATCAGTTAGTGGGATTAGGATTTGGGGTCGGAATTAAGAATTTTAGAGTGGTGTGCCGTCGAATTTAGGCGGTGGTGGTTTGAATTCGGATGGAGCTTCATTTATGAGTGATGGGTTGCTGGTGGGTTGAAGTTTGTTGGAACTAATCCAAAGTTGGTGGTGTAATTTTGTGGGTGGGGTTGTTGACGGTGGTGGAACTAATCCAAAGTTTGTTGGAACTAATCCAAAGTTGGTGGTGATGGTGGTTGTTCCAATGTGTGTGGGGTGGGGAAGGGGGTGATTGGTGGCCGTGTGTAGTGAGGTGGTTGGTTTTTAATGTTTCCTCACTTAACCATAGGCAATGCTCAATGTTGTGATTTTGTTCAATTAACAGAATAGTCTAAGAATCCATGTTGATGCATCTATTTTGACATAACCTATTTTTATAAGATAAATAAGGAAACAAGTGGTTTATATAGTTGTTTAAAATGATGGCTTTAAAACCCCCTATCGTTTTGACTAAGACATATTTTCCTTTTACTAATTGATTAGTTGCATAAACACAATTTAGGAGATTTATTTCTTTATATATATTTACATGAAAAATAAAGCAAAAAATTATAATAAAAAGGATGCTTGATGCCGCATGACAAAAAGTTAAGAGGATAATTATGTAGGACTTGTACAATTCTTAGCATTTTTAAAATTAAAAAAATAAAGCAAAAACTTACAAAGTAAGATAAAAAAGAAGTTATTAGGAAGGGAAAATGGGGTGATTTGGGAGGGAAAACCTTTTTGAAGCGGCAACCTTTTTAGTAGAATAAAATTTATAACAATTATTAAAATAACAAAACTACATAACAAAGAGAAATTAATTTAAAAAAAAAAAAAGAAAAAAAAAGCAAAAAAGCATTAGTTTGTGAAGTAAATAATTCTTTGCCCGTTATTTTTTGAATTAACTCTTCAAGTTCTTTGATGGCTTTAATTCCTTTCAAGATGGTTGATTTTGATTCTATTTTTATTTTTTACTTTTTTGTGCAAACCTAGGTAGCAAAGTCTTGCTTTGTTCCGGTGCTGTTTGGCCATGCAATTGATGATGATTTTATACAGCCTCACCATTCACAGCGTATATTTGATGTTTACATGGTAAGCTATAAGAAGAAATAAATACTTCCTTTGTTTTTTACTTGCATCATTTGCTATTTGTTACAAAGACTCTTGTAATAGATTTGTTTGCCAGTTCGTCAGGACCTAGATTCCCTACCGGTTACAAAAACAAGATTACTAATTAACAATTGATAACTTAGCCTCAGTCTATCATCACAATCTTAAAGGCAACTATTATATGAGCACCCTATATCTTACTTTTAGAAATTTTGATTTGGATTATTATGAAATCACTCTATTGGATTTCTACCTCTGAACTTTCAGAATTGCATTGTAAGATGTACTTTCATATATAAGTTGTCTTTGTGTCGTGGAGAGTGATATGTTGAGGGTTTGACCTGTGTCATGAGTAGATAGAAAGGCTAATCAGTTAATGTGTTTCGCACCTCAGTCTACCTTGAATAATCCAACCAATTATGTTTTAATACGGTACGTGGTTGGCAAAGTATGTGACAATGTAGATAAGTTTATATTAGTCAAACTAGGAGATATGTTTTACTTCCTCTGTTTTTAACCAAAAACTGTGAGGGCTTTTTGGTCAACATTTAGCAAATAATCAAGACAGAATATCATAACTAAGGCCATTTTGTTTGGTTGATATTGCTATGAGGGTCGCAAATTATTCATGTTAGAATAAAAGTCAAAAGATGTGTTGGGCGTTAGATAAATCGTGCACTTGTATATTATTGTTTATTCTTTTTTTTGAGCTGCTTGTGAATCATTTTTTGCATAAAGCTCAAATGTTAAGGCAACTTTGACAGGGAGATAAGAATATTATCAAATTTGAGGGTGATCACAACTCTCCACGGCCTCAGTTTTACTTCGATTCAATAAGCATATTTTTCAATAATGTTTTGCAACCTCCAGAGGATGATGTCCCTGTAAGGTTATTTGATCCAGTGCAGGAGTACATTGACAAGGTAAATTGCAAATTCATACCAATAGGCATAGGTCTGATGGAAATTTATATATAAGTTTTGATAACTTGAAAAATTCACCCTCTCAAATTTTAGGCTACTTGGAATGCGTTGCATGGACTGGGACATGATGGAGGCAATTCTTCAAGTGGATCTAGAGGCACGACTTCTAAACTTCTTATGCCTGCAAACGCTAATATTCCTGTTTCTGGCTGTCTTATTCTTCTGTTGTGCAGATCCTGCCAAGAGTAGCACCACAGATGCTATTGAGCAGCTGCGTTCCAAACGACAAATGAGCCGAATGGAGGTTAGTGTTGGTAGTGATTTCATAACCAAAAAACAATTGGCTTAAAAACCATGGTTTGTGCCATATATATTATGAGTGCCTGAGTTTGCTATAATGACTTTTCTTATGTATGCTTGATTACATTCCCAAATTTAATGTTCTTAGGTACCCCCAACAATGTCAGTAGGAGAGGAACAACCAGAAGCAAAGGTATATTTGATTGATCTTGGCTACATTCCTACACCACAGTCCTTTTTTGGTTCAAAAATTGACAATTTTCATCCTTTTTAATGCTCTGCTGTTACGATAAAGAGTATCGAGAAAAGCTTTGACATGGTGAACATTTAACATAAACTATACTTTCAAATCTGATGAATTGTCCAGTATACATTGGTGTATCATCCATGATTAAAGTCAATGCATTTTAATGTTCGTAATTATTTGTTGATTACCCTATTTTCCAGGATTTGTTGATGTTTACTAATATTCATTCTACCCTGGTTTTCAAATCATTTTCTTTTCAAGGAAAATGTTATTTTAATGGACCATCTTTAAATTTGTTTTTTGAAGTGTTTTTGCAAGTGATACACTATGAGAAAGAAGAACCAATTTAGGCCTCTTCTTCTTGATTCCTATTTTACTTCCTCATTTATAACGGCGGAAGATCTTTTTGCTCTCCGTGTTATTAGATATTTACCTTTCTAGAATATTACACATGAAATAGTTTCAGATAATAAATTATGATTTTAGTGGAATTTGTAACTCCTTCATTTGGGCATCATTTTCAAAGAGACTAGGAAATTGGAATTTTGGGGTGTTGGAGTTCGAACTCAAGGTCTTGACACATTCTTTTAATTTCCTCTATTTTTAATGTTATTTAAGTAATTTTTTTTAAAGAAGGAAAAATGTGAAAAAACAGAGAGACAGATTAAGCGAAGGGGGAGGGAGGGTTTGTATCCAATACGGAGTAGAGCATTAATTGGGTTTTCTTTCTGTTGCCCCATATTCATTACTCTCTTTGACCTTGCAATGTTAATGAGATTTACTGCCAGTAGGCTTTGGGTTTCTAGGAATTTTTTTCTCCTTATCAAATATCTATAGTCCCCTTTCTTTTCTTTTTTTAATTACCATATCCCTAATCATCACCATAGTTCACATTTGAGCAAGAAAATTGGCAATTGTTTTTCCAAGAATAGGTATGTTTAGTGCAGTGCTTTATTTTTCATCTGTCAATAAACTTATGTACTTGCATTATTGTGTTCTACCCAGGATGAGGCAGTAGGAACTACTACTGAGACTGAGTCACCTTCCTCAAGTTCTGGAATGATTAGCTTTGAACTTAACGACGGTCAACCATATGGTCCTCATGTTCCAATTGCCTTTGATGATGAGCAGTATGTAGAATACCCTCTCGACACCATGGCAAAATTTCCCCGTGATATGGAGGAAGAAGAAAGGGTGAGTCAAGTTGCTAATTTTGCTCATGTGATTGATGTTTTTGTTACTTCATTGATTTACTTGCATATTGCCTGTAATCAGATGGTCATGGAAGCCATTGCCGAGTCTTTGAAGGATATGAATACGAAGCAAGCTCCTGAAGAGACGCCTTCCTCCACGGGTGTCAATGTTATTGAATCTAACCAAGAAAATCTTAAACAAAGTATTTATAAAGATAAAGAGTGTTGGGAACCTTCTAAGTCAGGTTCTACGTCTGTTTCATCAACCAATGGTGATGTTCAGGCATCTCAAAGCTTCGCTCCTGATACAAATAGTTCCTCTTCTAAATCATCTGGAAATGCTTGTATTGATAAAATGACTAGTACACAAGATCAAGCTGAAAAAGAATCTAATGATGGTACAAAAGCCACATTGACTGTTGAAAAACATTCGTCAGGAAGCAACATTATGGATGGGTTCTTTCGTCGTTGGGATAAAGGCTTCTTTAGAAGCACGCGATGAGGTTAACCTTATTTTAATTGACCGGTGTGTATGTACCTAAGAAAGGCTTAGATTTGATAGAATGGGAACATATCAACAAAAATAGTAATTTGTTTGTAATTTAAAGTAAGTTCTTACTAACCTATTGGTCATGCTTTGTAGATTTGGTCCTGAAAGCTGAAAAGAAAAGGTAATTGGATAGGTGTGAATATTTGGTTCCCAATGTTGAAAATATTGGCAATTCTTTAATGTGCATAAGATTTCTAGCTTTATTGTAAACTCTAGTTTGGTTTCTCATCATTTCCATTCTCAATTGTATATCAATTTGTATCTTATATATTTATAACGAAGGGAAAAGATATGCAAAATTGCCCAAGCCTTGATGAATATACTACGTAAATAAATTATTTATGTTCAAAAAGTTTCAATGAGTTTAGTTGGTTCCAATAAGTTTTATAATTTAGCTAATCTTGAATAGAATCCACCCTTTAGTTAATTTCGATAATTTAGCTAATCCCGAATATAATTTATGTTCAGGAATGTGGTCGAAAATGAGGGTAGATGCATGGATTAAAAACAACAAATGTAAAAAAGTAATCTTAATGGATAAGACTAATTATAACATGAAGAATACAAACGGTTACACATATAAAGTATCCACGATGCATAATGAACCCCACTCTTCAGGTCATGTTCATTTTAGCTTAATTTGAGTTCAGCTTAATTTGAGTTCAATTCCTTAAATATGAACATACCCTAAAATCAAAATGTGAAATGGTATGACTCCCAAATCTCAACTGTCCAAATTGAGGAGAAATACAGCAAAACAATTTAGAATTTACTAGAAACTCCTTCCTTTCTATTGTGTTTTTTTTGGCCACAACTATTATCTATCTGCTCTTGAGTTTTAAACTTGAAACCAAAATTTGTTAATTTTAATCTTAAAAAAAACTAATTACTCTTAACACTCAAACCATTCTACAATAAAATTATTTAAAAAAAAAAAAATGGAAATCAAGCATTTACTGAAAGACAAAAAATTTTGGGCGGCTTCCTTTTTGATTACCTGGGCTGCTGCACTCCAGGTAATTTCTTGTACCCCTTTAATTTGTTTTACAATTTTTTGTATTTTTTTTTCAAAAAGCATTAATTAATCTTTATTTTTTGTATAGTATTTGCTGTATAAATATATTGATTTGGGTGAATTTTGAAATGTGATTGTTTTGTGGATTCAGGGGCATATGATGTGGTTGAAAAGGCAGGATTCTTTCAAGCAGAAATTTGGTGATTTAAATGATGATTCATGATCACACCACTTTTAATTATAATTGAATTGAATTTTGGGGGGTTTTTTGCTTTTGTAATTGGTAGTTGACAAATTTGGGATTAAAGGGTTATTGTTTTAGTGTTTGTTGAATTGAGTTTAATTTACAAGTAAATGAATGTTATGCAATAAAAAAAAAAAGTTTTGTTTGTTTTTGTGTTATATAAGCATTGTATTAATTGATTGTTGGTTCATGTAGCCGACCTCATTCTGAATGAGTATTTGATTGATTGATAATTTGATATGGTAGCTTTTATTGTTCTGCGTTGTGTAGATGGTGTGTTTCGTTTGCGACTGTGGTTTCTAGTGTGATATGAGCTAATAATACATGTCATACAAGCATGGGATATAACTTTGGTTCATGTAGAAGGCTTTGATTGATTGATATTGTAGCGCTTATGGCCCTGATCAGGCACCGTTGTGCTAGCTGTGTGTTTCGTTATTCGCTAATGTAGGAACTTTTTGTTAAAGACGAATTAGGATACCCGCTTTTTGTTAATGTAGGAACTTCAGTGGCTAAGCATACGTAAGGGTGAGTGCTGGTCCAATTTTGCTCTTGATTTTCTTAAGAGAACAAAAGATTTTGCGGTCTACAGTATGCAAGGAGTCGTATTAAATTAGTTTGCCTCTGAGAGGAACCATGCAACTTGTGTCAGTAGGGTGCTTGCATAATTGTCCTAACAATTTGGAGCGTTTATTGTGGCCATTGAGATTACTGCGGTGTTTGTATGTCTATAGATGGGAGGTAATGCAGCGGTCATAGAACACAAATTTGCTAGGCATGATGACTTCAGCCTTTTTTTTTTTTGGTCTTGTGATACTAATGTCCCAAGTCACCATTAGTTGAATTCACTTCAACAAAAGCAAATCTAGCTCATTCCTTTTGCATCTTACATTCAAGTGAACTTGAAAAGAGTAGAGCAATAGCTTCAGTTAGAGAAGTTCAAAGGATCGCCCCTCTAACCTTGAGCTTATGCACCTTCTGTGTGGTGCGATGGTCATACTGTTTGTTTGAGTCTGTGGCATGATGGCCTAATTGTTTGATGGAGAACTTTCAGTCAATTGTGTTTCAAAAATGATTGCTGGTAAGTGGTAACATATATGAAGTAGGGGATGCTTCTATCTATACTCTTCTCATCGAGGTTGGACTGTGGATGTTGATCTTTTGAGGGTCGACTATTATGTGATATCCGACTATCAGCTGTTGAAAGTTTGTTACCATTGATTGCAATTTTTGTATTACAAGTCTTTTTTTTCTCTGATTGCTATGTCTTCTATTGCTTATTAGTGTAGCATGTAGCAGCTGGACATGTTTTTAAAAGCTTAATCCCATCATAGGCTAAGGCCTAAAGATATTCTTGCAATTTTCTAAAAATATAACTATAATTTGTAAGTCAATAGTATAGCGGATATGACAAGTTTTATCTGAATTCCTTCAATGTATAAGGAAGCCTCTAATTGAATTTGGTTCATTATCTCCAACCATTTTGTTCCATCACATGAGCTTAAAATACAGAATGGGTTTTTGTTACTGTCATGGTATGTTGTGATGTTGTTCAACTTGTTAATGCAAGTTGATCGTTCTCTAAGACTCTGAAACCTTGTTACTTGAATTGTGAATCGATGTGGCTAAGACTAGTTTAAGTCAACAAAAAAAATATATAAAAGGAGTTGTATGGAGTTTTAAACCTTTTCTCCTTTTTGAGTGTCACGGTTGCTCATGATCTCTATTCTATTCACCTTAAAAGAAAGGTTTTTGTTTAAATAAGCCTCAGATCAATCTATGAGAGATGATCCCCATCCGCCCTACCCTTCTTAATAAAAAAGGCCAAGAACCATGACACCAATTTGGAATACAATGAAGCAATAGAGACAATGGAAGTTGAAACAAACTAGTNTTTTTTTTTTTGGTCTTGTGATACTAATGTCCCAAGTCACCATTAGTTGAATTCACTTCAACAAAAGCAAATCTAGCTCATTCCTTTTGCATCTTACATTCAAGTGAACTTGAAAAGAGTAGAGCAATAGCTTCAGTTAGAGAAGTTCAAAGGATCGCCCCTCTAACCTTGAGCTTATGCACCTTCTGTGTGGTGCGATGGTCATACTGTTTGTTTGAGTCTGTGGCATGATGGCCTAATTGTTTGATGGAGAACTTTCAGTCAATTGTGTTTCAAAAATGATTGCTGGTAAGTGGTAACATATATGAAGTAGGGGATGCTTCTATCTATACTCTTCTCATCGAGGTTGGACTGTGGATGTTGATCTTTTGAGGGTCGACTATTATGTGATATCCGACTATCAGCTGTTGAAAGTTTGTTACCATTGATTGCAATTTTTGTATTACAAGTCTTTTTTTTCTCTGATTGCTATGTCTTCTATTGCTTATTAGTGTAGCATGTAGCAGCTGGACATGTTTTTAAAAGCTTAATCCCATCATAGGCTAAGGCCTAAAGATATTCTTGCAATTTTCTAAAAATATAACTATAATTTGTAAGTCAATAGTATAGCGGATATGACAAGTTTTATCTGAATTCCTTCAATGTATAAGGAAGCCTCTAATTGAATTTGGTTCATTATCTCCAACCATTTTGTTCCATCACATGAGCTTAAAATACAGAATGGGTTTTTGTTACTGTCATGGTATGTTGTGATGTTGTTCAACTTGTTAATGCAAGTTGATCGTTCTCTAAGACTCTGAAACCTTGTTACTTGAATTGTGAATCGATGTGGCTAAGACTAGTTTAAGTCAACAAAAAAAATATATAAAAGGAGTTGTATGGAGTTTTAAACCTTTTCTCCTTTTTGAGTGTCACGGTTGCTCATGATCTCTATTCTATTCACCTTAAAAGAAAGGTTTTTGTTTAAATAAGCCTCAGATCAATCTATGAGAGATGATCCCCATCCGCCCTACCCTTCTTAATAAAAAAGGCCAAGAACCATGACACCAATTTGGAATACAATGAAGCAATAGAGACAATGGAAGTTGAAACAAACTAGTCAAAGTCAAACAACCACTAACAAGGTTTTTTTGTCAAGTATTATATCCATCTCATTACCCATTTTCTCCGAGCAAGGCTGTATATCCTTGGGGGGTATAAAGAGGAAGTCGATTATTCCTCAACTTGGTCCAAACGAACCAAACCAACGACCAAGGAAGCTGCTTAGCCCACCTCAAGCCCCACACCAACACCTAAGAAACAAACATATGGTAGATCATCATGGAATAAGTGTCAAATTTATTCATTTATTGAAATTGATTTACAATTTGAATTTTTTTTTTTCATTATTGATTTTCAATTAATCTTCCATTGCTAAAGTATGTACATAAGCTCATTTTGGAGGGGCCTATATTTTGTTATATGCCCCCGAGAGCATAATTTAACAATTAATAGTCTAATAATGTATAACAAAAGCAGATGTAACAAGTAAATTGGGTCTAAAACTATAAAAGAATAACAAAAAAAAAGAAAAACTTAAAACGGTGTCGTTAGCAAATTGCCAATGCGTATTGCGTAATTGTAATTTGTCAAGGGTTTTATTTTGGAATTAAGGTTTAAGTTTCAACTCTCTTCACCTTCTTCCTCAGAAACTCCATCAAAGCAAAAACAATGGTGCTATCTAACAAAAAACTCAAGCAAAAATTAAGAGCTAAATTCGATGAAATCAATGCTTCAAAAACCCTAAAAACCCCAGAATTAGAAACCCCAAAATCACTTAAACAATTACTAGATTCAAAAACCCCAACTCCCAGATTATCAAAGAGGGAAAAACGAAGAGAAAATCTCAATTTTTCACCAATTAATGGCGAAAATAAAGATACCCATGTTAAGGAAGAAGGTTCTAGGGTGGAGAAGAGGAAGAGAGAGAAAATGGGTGTTGAAAATGGTGGAGAAATTGAGGGAAATAATGGTGAAATAATGAGTGAGAGATTGAAGGAGAAGAAGAGGATTAAAATGGAAAGAAGAAGTAAAAATGAAGATTTGGTGAAAGAAGGTGGTGATTTGAAGAAGGAAGTGAAACAAAAAGAAAATGTAATATTGAAAGTTAAGATGAAGAAAAAGAAAAAGAAGAATTATAAGAAGAAAAGTAAGAAAATTGAGGTTGAGAAAGTTGAGGTTGAAAATGGTGGAATTTCTAATGATATTGTTGCTAATACTAGGTATATGTTTGTTTTAATGTTATTAAGTTTTGAACCTTTTGAATGTGTAGTTAAATTTTGTTGATTATGTTGCTAATACAAGGTATATGTTTGCTTTAATGTTATCAAGTTTTATACTTTTTGAAAAGTATGTAGTTAAATTTATTTTTGTTGATTATGTGTTAAGAAATTGGTTTGTTTTAATGTTTTCAAGCTTTTGAGTAGTATTTAGCTATAGTTTGTTGATATTGCTGCTAATACAAGGTATATGTTTGTTTAAATGTTATCAAGTTTTGAACTTTTGAATTTATGTAATTAAAATTTTGTTGTTTATGTGTTAAAATTTGGGATGTTTTAATGATTTCAAGTTATTGAGTAGTATGTAGTTATATTTTGTTGATATTGTGTTTAGAAATTGGGTAATGATATGAAATTGTTGCTGAGGTTAGGTGGATTTTGTTGTTTTAATGTTTTCAAATTTTGAAAAATATGTTGTTTTTCTTGATTTTGTGTTGAGAATTTGAACTAGTTTGAGTGATGTTAATGTGAATGATTGAGGTGGGTTGATTTTGATGTTTTATGTGGTTCTATTAATTTGCAGTGAAGCAAATGATGATGAGGATGATAAGAAGAAGGTATATGTTGGAGGGATGCCCTATAGTTCGACGGAAGACGATATTTGGAATTACTTTGATCAGTGTGGTGCTTTGACTGATATTGATTGTTTGAAGTTTCCTGATAGTGGGAAGTTCAGGGGGATTGCTATTATCAGCTTCAAGGTTAGTTCGATCTGACTTTTGCTTGTGCTTTTCATGTTGTTGCTCAGTGCTGGACTTTTTGTTTCTGAATATTTATTATGGATGATATATTTGTGTGAACTAATTGGGTAAATGAAATGTGACACTTGTTGAGTATTAGTACTGAAATCCAAGAGCTTTTAATTTAGGTGAGGCTTCTTGCTTTAAAGCTTGAGGTAGTTCTACTACTTTGATCATGGCTAGAGCCTAAGTGCAAGAGTAATAGAAAAGGCCTTCACAAGGTTTATTCGCAAGCCACTTCATTACTGTAATTCTTAGCTAGTATAAATCTCTTTATAAAAGTATGAAATTGATGTCTAAGAGTTGAACCCAGTCGTCGAGAGCAACTTGAGCTTAACGCTTTTACCACTCTTTCCCCAATATACAAATATTATTGGCATAATACAATGGCAAAAAAAAACTCCTTCCCTAGATGCTTTACTATCATGCATGCCAATCTTTTGTTAAGATTGTAAGTTTCTACACATCTCTATGGTGAGTATGAACTTTTTTTCATTACTTTTGATCTCACAATTGTTTCAACTTTTTTTCTCCCAAGTATGAAGAGTGATGTCAGATAAATCTTCAACAGACAAGACCGATCCCATCATAAGCCCCTTTTTACTCTTATTGCCCAAGAAACTCTAGCTATGTAGCCTATCTTGTACAATTTTGATTAACATATCTTGTCAAAGTTGGGGAATTTTGTATGGATGACCCAAAGTTTCTAGTGTAACTTCATCGTAGTTTGTCATTACTAAGTGTGCATCAAGATGGCTGAGCTTTTGGCTCTTGCTCACTGCTATTAGTCTCTTTTTAAAAATTGGTAAATTAGGTTTCATTGGAAGCTAAGAGCCTAAGATTGATATACCAGAATCTAGTAGATATCTTTGTGCTCTGTTTAGTTACTATACATTGAGCCACTTTTCTTTTGATCAATGCAACTGACATTGCAGACCTAGAACCCTATAGAATTGCCTTTAAATTTGTGGAGTGAATCTCCTTTTACCATGCTTGCTGTGTTATTGCATTGCAATTTTTGAGTTCATTTGATTTTCTTTATTTGTAATTTAGTTCAAGGATTCGTTATTACATGAATAAGTGAAGAAATCATATCAACTAGGTTCCTATGGGGACATCCTCTTTTGGTTGATGATTATGAGTTGTTATATACGGTGCTGCTATCTAATATTTTTCTCAAATTCTTAACCTTCCTTTTGTAATCGGTAGTTTCGTGACTATTTCATTGATTTAGCGTTGTGTCAGGATGATCATATAAGTTAAGATTGTAAACATCTTGAAGGGATCAATATCACATTCCATAAATTTTAGCTTAAGGGGTGTAGAGTGTAGAGTCATCCTCCTTTGGTTGAAGATTTGAGATCCTGATTGATTTTTGATTTTAAAATTTTGTGTTGCTATTCAGTATATTCCTGAATTGCTTAAATCTCCTTCAATAACCAGAAAATATGCAACTATTTCATTGTGGCTAAACGCAGGCATTATCCATGGTCAAAGTTATGTTATTTTTGCATATATTCCACTCATAAGAAGTATGAACTTGTTAGAACTAGTTTTAGCTGGAAATTCGAACTACTTATAGGAAATTGTCATTGTTGTAAATTGAGCTTTGGTAGTACTTGACTCCATATTATAGATATTTTATAATGACATGTTTTCTTGGGACCTAAATTCTAACCACCCTTGACCTAAATTACGCATAGCCTCCCTTTTCTGTTAAGCATTCAACCACCCTGTGATTAATCCTGCTTAACACAATTTCTCTGAAGCGGCCCTTACACTTTATTTGGATAGTAAATATAGAAGGGAAAGAAAAGGAAGGGAAATGGGAGGAAAGGAAAGGCAAGGAGAGGGAGAGGACAGTTGAGTGCCATTTTCCCTCCAAATCTCTCCACTTTTGGAGGGATAGTGTTTATTAAAAGAGGTAGGAAAATGGATCCCTCCTTCTCCCTTCCATTCCTTCATCCAACCACGTATCCAAACAAGGGGGTTTGTTCCCTTTCCTTTCTCTTCCCTCTCTTTCTCTTCATTTCTTTGTATCCAAATAAAGAGTTAGTCTAATATTCTAAAATACTATTGTAAAAGTCTTTTTTATCATCTAAATGTGGCATTTGCAAACCCCTCTGCACCATAGTTCAGTCCTCATTACCATTCACACCCTCCCGTCCCCCCAATCTCATTCTCTGTTTGTATTTCCTGTAAATCCCCTTTTTTTATCTAACACCCAACTGAATTTCTCAGCTGTCTGTTTCTTCCTTTGATGTTTCATCTCCTTGTCTTCTCTTTTGCGCTGACCCCACATGAACAAATTACTTACTCATGTCTTCCTCTACTGATTTGTCTGGGGTATGCCTAGTATTATTGGTTTCACCAGCTCCTTTGTCTCTGACTCTCCTCTGTCACAAGTTGTGTCTTTGCACTAGACCTTCTCGGATACAGAGACATTGCTGCTACACTTTCAGTGGACTCTCTATTGGTTTCATTATACTATTAGAGTTGACTAAGCTGTTTTAACGGGAAATGTTTTTGGTGCCTCGTTGCTTGGCACTTTTCTTCGAGCAATTCTAGATGATGACTTGTTGAATGGTTGTTTAAAACTCTGGGAGTCCAAAAATACTATGTCTGCAGCTTTGAATTGTGGTCTAGAGTTCCTGAAAAGTATTGAATTGTGCCTATAGCTAAGTAAAATAATCAATGTAGACTTGGTGTTAAATAAGGGTTTTCTACTTGTTTGATGGTCTTCTACACTTCCCTTGGACTGTATCATTGATTTCATTAGACTATTAGATTCGGCGTAGCTATTTTATCGGGATTTTTTTTGGGTGCCCCATCACTTGGCATCTTTTTCTCTCTGGTAATTTTAGTTAGGACTTGTTGAATGGTTGTTCAAAACTATGGGAGTCCAACAATGACTATTTTCAGCTTTGAATTTTGGTCTTTGGAGTTCCTGAAAAAGTATTGCTGTGTGTGCCTATATTTAAGTGAGAAATTAAATGTGGACTTGGTGTTGAATAAGGGTTGTCTACTTGTCTGATGGTTATCTGGATGATTGATGGTCATGGCCCGAGGGTGACTTTGAGTATATGATTTAAGAATATCAGTGGTTTACTGTAAATCCTTTAAGCTTAGGGATGACTTTTGGTTATATATCTTTTCTTTTGTCTGAATACAGTCACTAACCTCCATTCTGTATGAAATAATGCTTTGAACTCAATATTTAAAAAGGTACTGTGTATTTAGTATGTCATGAGTTCATGACAGGATTGTCCTGTAGCGACGTTATAAGATTGATGGCAACTTACATGGTGATATTTAGGCTGCACAAATAGATTAATAGTTCTGTAGTGCAAAATTGTTTGGATGATCGTGGAAAGAAAACTTGTCATCCACCAAGTTTCATTTATATAGGGGAGATCAGATAGGTAGCCAAGTAACTTTATTGCCAGCTGTCTGCCAATGAACTTCTGAAGTATAACGTCTTTCTATCTGTGGACCTTAGATTGGAAAATGAGGTATAGGACTTGGTGCATTGTCTGCGAGTGGCAAGTTTACTTATGAACTTTATGTTAAGTTTTTCAAAGTATGCGTTGCATAAATTGCTGTGATCACTAATTATACCCTGAATTTACTCTCTCGAAACATCATGTTGGGCTCTATATGTTTAATGACCATCTTGTCACAAGTTTCTCATTCTGAGTTTCTAAATTTATTTTGCTCCTTTGCAGACAGAAGAGGCCGCTAAAAAAGCTATGGCACTAGATGGGTCTGATATGTATGTGTTTTAATTTGTTCCCTTCAATCAATATATTTTTCTAGCTAAGTTTCACATTATGCATGTATTCATGTCATTTTCTGTTTTTAGGGAGGGCTTATACCTGAAAATTCAACCTTACAAGACAACTCGCACTCCTAAAACAACTAATTTTTCACCACCAGTGATAGAGGGTTACAACAGGATATATGCTGGAAACTTATCATGGGATATAACAGAAGATGACTTGCGAAAACTCTTCTCTGATTGTAATATATCATCCATTCGATTTGGCGAGGATAAGGAAACGGGTGAGTTCAAAGGATATGCACATGTGGACTTCTCTGACAGTGACTCGCTTACAAAGGCATTGAAGCTAGATCAGAAGGTAGTCTGTGGAAGGCCTGTGAAAGTTAGTCGTGCAGTCCCTGCAAAAGGACCTTTAAGAAACCCAATATCTGCCTCAACGCCAGCAGCCGTGAAACCTCAGGAAGTTAGTATTGGAGTTAAAACCTTTACACCTCAAGAGAATAATAGTGCAATTATGGCTGTTGCACCTCAAGAGAATGCTAGTGGACTAAGTTTAGCAAAACTTAAGAGAAGGACTTGCTATGAATGTGGTGAAAAGGGCCACATTTCTTCTGAATGTAAAGTTATAGCAGCTATAAAACCTGAGGAAATGAGTAGTGGAGCTACAGCCGTAGCACCTCAAGAGAATAATGGTGCAATTATGGCTGTTACACCTCAAGAGAATACTACTGCAGTTAGTGCTGGAAAGCTTAAGAGGAGGACCTGCTATGAATGTGGTGAAAAAGGCCACATCTCTTCTGAATGTAGAGTTACAGCAGCCGTAAAACCTCAGGAAATTAGTAGAGGAGCTGTAGCTGTACTGCCTGTAACACCTCAAGAAAATAATAGTGCAATGTTGGCTGTTGCGCCTCAAGAGAATGCTACTGCAGTTAGTACTGGAAAACTTAAGAGAAGGACCTGCTATGAATGTGGTGAAAAAGGCCACATTTCTTCTGAATGTAGAGTTACAGCAGCCGTAAAACCTCAGGAAATTAGTAGTGGAGCAGTAACTGTAGTGTCTGTAACACCTCAAGAGAATAAGAGTGCAATTGCGGCTGTAAAACCACAAGAGAATGCTACTGCAGTTAGTACAGGAAAGCTTAAAAGGAGGACTTGCTATGAATGTGGTGAAAAAGGCCATATTTCTTCTGCATGTCCTAAAAAACAAGCTACAGAACAAAATTGACCCAAATGCTGGATAATTTATTATCATAGAAATGTACACACATTTGTTAACTTGATCATTTTTGTTAGTTTCATTTCAAGTTAGCAATTTTGTATTATTTTGCACCTCTATAGTTCAGAATCAGTGGTTACATCTTAGGCAGACCGAATGATACGTTTGTTTTTCATCTAACGCAGTTTAGCGGTTCAATCAAAAAATCTGTTGGTGACTTGGTGTGATAGTATGAATATGAGTGTATAACTATTCATCAGGTGAAACTATGCACTGGTTTATTGCAGCTAATTTAACAGGTCAGCAAATTGAAGAAAGATTTGGAAAACAGGCCTTTTGCTACCAAGGATCGAAAAGTTTTTTTTTTTTTTTTTTTTTCACACTGCGTAAGGCCCTCTAAATCCAAACCAACCACCCCAAACATATTAACTAAAAGCATTTAAACGGAAATCAACTAAAATGAAATTAATTATTATAATTTGAATTTGGACTCGATTAATTGGTTGTGATTGAAATTAAACGAAATGAATCTGCGTGGAAAAGATGAAAGTATGTAGAGCAAAAGATGCACAAATTGAACACTTAACAGTACCAAAACTTGAATCTCGCTTTCTCCCAACGCCTTACCAACTATTGTCGGACTGCCCGCTCAAGGCTTGTCCCTTCTTCTCTAGCTATTTGGTTATATTCTTTATAATTTCAAAACCTAACTCCTTCACTCCTAATCGAGTGTTCTTCGTACTTTAAATAATATTTGTTTTTGCTGAAATAATATACTACGTAATACACATAACTATATTATACACATTACTATAGATACTGATATAAAAAATAGTGATACAGTTTGGGACACATTCATTTTAGCTTTTTGTTCTTTTAGTCAATTTAACCTTAGGAAAAATATGATGACTTTATTAGGTTATGTTCTCAAGTTCTCATAATTATACGAATAAAAACACAATATAATTTAACTTCTAATAAAAATTTATGTAACATAAAATGTTTAGTCCACGCAAGTATACAACTCACAATATCTAACATTCTAACCTATTGCATACCTTACAAAAATAAATTACGTAGTAAAAAACAAAATAAAATAAAAACAATCCTAAGCCTTTCATCTTCGAAACACTGCAAGAAATTGAGATGAACCACCTCTATCACCGAATACCCTCCCATTCTACAGCAACATAATCACCGAATTCGTCTCCCTGAGTTGCCACATTATTCGTACCAATTTACAATCTTCAAAGTCTCCATCACACGTCCAGTGTTGATATGCAGTAGCTCAAATCCGCAACAATTTACAAGGGGGAAGACAAAGGAACAACAACTACAGGTTTAAAAGCTCCAGTACAAAATTTTGAATACATTTTCATACGTAGTAGTTTCATATTTTTGTGAATGGTAATCCACTTATTTGCTTCATTTCTTGAATGATAATTCTTCATTTCCTGAATGATAGTTACAAATAATTCATGATTTTTTATTAGTAATTTGATATTTTAGGTTATTTATAATATAGTATTAAATTAAAGTTTAAAAATAACATATGGAGTAGATAATTAATGATATTCGTACATTTAGGAGAATCAGATGTATTTATATAAAAGGAAATTTTATTATAACCACCTAATGCTTCTCAAAACTTTAAAATAACCATCTTATATAAAAAATAAAAAGTTTTTATTTAACCACCTTATACTTACTTTTTTTTTATTTAGACATCTTTAAACATTTTCTATCAATTATTCCGTTAAAGGGGCCCACTTGCCGGATATTTCACTTACTTTTCCCTTCTCACCCCATTAATTTAATTAAAAAGTTTCTGATAAGACCGTCTCACGGTAAGACCATTGGTTTTTTTTCAACTTTTGGGTTCACGAGTTTAATTAATACTCTCTCAGTTTCTAAATGTTTGATACATTTGGAATATGACACTATCCATAAAATGGAAAAATCTTTTAAATTAGTTCTAATATATAAAACATAATATAATTATATAGGGTCTTATTTGATTCATCTCAATAAGTACGTTATTAATATCCAATTATTATATATAATTTTTACATATACACAACAAAAAATATTTAAGGTCAAATAACTGCATTGGCATATGTGCATGCAAATCAAAACATATCAAACAAACAGGTGCGGAGGTTTTTGTCTAGTTTTGCCAAATAAGACTGTCTTATATAAGTTTTTGTATTAATCTAATTTCTTACATTTTTTTTTTTTTTTTTTTACATTCCTCCTCTTAATTCACTTCTTTGATGAAATCTTCATCTAATAAGGCCATGGCTGAAAAGTGAAAAGGTAAGTAGCAAAATGCCAAAATACCCCCATTGGTGTTTGAGTTTCTTCAATATTAGGTTTTGGGGTTTATATGGTTTAACGTGAGGGATGTGATTTTGATGACTCATTTTGTAACCAATTGCTTGATTTTGTATGATTCATATTGAGGTTTAACCAATTCAAAAAATATATGGAGAATTTGTGTATGAATTGAATGATGTAGGTTTGGTCTTTCGAGAAAGAAGAGTTGTTTGGGTTTATAGATTTTGTTAATGGGAGGATTGATTAAAACCACATCATCATGTATTATGGGGTAATTGAACCCAAATGATTTTCATGTGAGCCCCTCAAACGGAATATTAATAGAAAATGTTAATTGGTACCTATTTTAAAATAAACGATTAAAAGGTAAGTATAAGGTGGTTAAAAAAAACTTTTTTTTACAAGGTGGTTATTTTAAAGTTTTGACAAACATTAGGTGGTTATTACAAATTTTTACTATATAAAAAATAAAAACACATATTTGATACTATTTGCAAGCTAATATTTTGTTTTTTATTTGATAAAAATTTTTGTTTAATGTTAATATATCGGTCTTATCATCCATCATAGTTAATACTCCGTATTTTATAAAGTTTTATTGTAATTAACAAGAATATTTTAATTTTTTAAACAACGTTATAAAAAGAAAGAAAAAAAAAAGTTAAATATATTTTTTTTTGAGTATATGAATGAATTCAATGATAATAATTTATGTTGTAATAATTTATATTATATTTATGCTTTCTAAAAATTATTATATTCAAGTTATGATTTATTATATAATTTGTAGTTATATAAAAAATATAATTAAACTATAAATATTACTTTAAATGGTTATAAAATACAAAACAATTATTTATTTTTCCTATTAATTATTAATTTGTAAACCATTAAATATTAATTTGTAGGTCGTGCATCGCACGAGCATTATATTAGTTTCTCTACTAAATAAGAATTATATGGAGAATGCAATAAACCAAAAATATTTACGAAATCACTTGAACTATTTATATCAACATCTTTCACCAAAAGATTATACACATATCCTAAGTGTAACAAAACTACCATTATACTTGCTGCTAGGGGTGAAAGTTCGGTGTGCGGTTTGGACTTTGACCAACTCCAAATCCAAACCATTATATTTCGGTCTTTGATTTTTCAGTCCAATCCAATCCAAAATATATTATAATCCAAACCAAACCAGACCATAAAATTTCGGTTTTCCGCTTTTGACTCCAAACCGAACCATACTTTTTAAGTACAATTTTTTCTGCTTTTCTTCCCACACATCCTGCTTAATTTTGCTATACATATTGCTACTATCTAATACCTATTAAACAATCTGCCTAACATAATTACATAACAAGTTAACAAGTTGGGAAATTTCAAAGTTTAAACCTTCAAAGTTTAAAGTTTACATTGTAAAATATCAAATTATACAACCACAATTACTGGAGTTTTAATGAAACCACCACACAAATACAACAATTCAATGATACATCCACAATGATACATAGATAATAGGGTAAATAGACTACTAGTAGAGCAACAATAGAAGTACAAAACAACAAGAACACTAGTACAGGCTTAGCAAGGCGTATGAACAACGATAGTAATTCCCTTGTTTCATCAATCCACAACTACTTGATCGATATCATCACCAAGTGCCATATTCTCCAAGTCTAGCAAACAAATATTGAATACAAACAAGTTAAATAATTATATTTGTATGAATAAGATTATGTATGAAAATGAATAGCTTATGATTGTTGCTTTTATATTTATAATATTAGTATATTACCTTCTTCAAGTTGCTCGACTTCCTCTAAACATTCTTCAACACTTGGAAAAGGAGAAGCACGCAACCAATTTTGAGCGCAAACAAGTCCTTCCACAACCTTTGGAGATAATGAGCTTCGAAACACATCAAGAAATCTGCCACCGGTGCTGAATGCACTCTCAGAGGCTACTGTTGAAATAGGGACAGCAAGTACATCACGAGCCATAGTTCCTATTATTGGAAATCTAGCAATATTGACCTTCCACCAACCCAAAATATCAAACTCCTCAGCATCATCCTCTGTATCCTCCTCTAAATACTTGTCTAACTCAATTTTAGCATCTCCCTCTTTCTCAAACTTGTGTTTCTTATACTTGCTCTTCAATACTTCAATTTTTTTGTGTTTAGGTGAAAAGTGTTGAGGATCCTTACTTGATGACACATCCTCCTTCAAAACACTATTTGATGAAAAACCACGATACTCCTCATACATAGCATTCAAAACCTCTTTCAAATTATGAATCAATGCATTTGCAACTTTGGAATCATAAATTTCAGTTATCATCCACTCAACATAATCAAGCTTATAACGAGGATCAAGCACAACAGCAATAAAAATTAGCATGTTCATTTTATCCGGATCACCCCAATATTTTTCATACTTCTCCTTCATTTTAGAAGCCATAACACACATCTCATGATCCTCATTTGATTCCAACTCTTTCAACATTAAAGCAACATTTACCAACTCATGAAAGAATAAATTGGAAGTGACATATAAAGAGGCAGATACACGCAAGGTAAGATCATAGAATGCTTGTAAAAATTCAGAAAATCTTTTAACAGTACTCCAATCATCACAATCAGGCCTACCATTCCCTTCCCTTTCACTCAACTCAATCCCATAATGAGGATCTTCCTCACTATACCTCTCAAAAGCACCCTCAAGATCAATGGCAGCACTCAACATTAAATAGGTGGAGTTCCACCTAGTAGGCACATCAAGACATAACAACTTCTTTGTGGTGATTTTTTCCTCTGAAACACATTTTTTAAACTTTAACAACCTAGCAGGAGATTGTTTGATAAATCTAACAGCATGCCTAACACGACTAACTGACTCATTGACTGTTTTTAGACCATCAGAAACAACCAAATTAATTATATGTGCAACACAACGCATATGAAGAAACCTCCCCTTAAGTACCCCAGTTTTCCAATGATTAATTTTCCTTCTCAAGTAACCTATTGCTGTGTCATTTGAACTAGCATTGTCAACAGTTATACAAAATACTTTTTCAAGTTCCCAATCAAGCAAACACTTCTCCACTTCTTTTCCAACTTCCTCACCTTTATGACTTGAGATAGGACAAAAATTAAGAATTCTTTTTTGTAATTTCCAATTATTATCAATAAAATGAACAGTGAGGCACATATAATTAATTTGTTGTATTGAGGTCCATGAATCAGTAGTCAAAGAAACCCTTGAATTACAATTGTTTAACACATTTTTCAACCTCCTTTTTTCAGACAAATAAGTTTGGTAACAATCTTTAGCTACTGTAATTCTTGAAGGAACATGAAATCTTGGCTCAATAACATTACAGAAATGTCTAAACCCCACTCCCTCAACAAACTTAAAAGGCAACTCATCAACAATAACCATATAAGACAATGCTTTTCTAATACTAGCAGGGTCATATTTTTGATAAGTTAAACCACTTGTACCATCACCTAACTTAGCACCCTTAAAAGAAAGAAGACTTTGCTTAGAATCTTTAGGAGTATTATAAGGATACTTACGACATCTATTAAGGTGACCCCACAAAACACTTGTGCCATTCTTCTTTGGATTGCATTTGTACTCCATATTGCAATACTTACAGACAGCTCGCAATCCGAGGGATGTTTCCTTTTTTATGAAGTGCTCCCACACCTCTGAACGATCCTTCATCCTCTTCCTCTTTGTCATGCCTTTAGAGCCAGATGCAGAGACACTTTCCCGCTCCTCATCATCCTCTATTTCTTGTTCAGATGGTGTGCCATTTGCTTTTTCAGGATTGCCAACATTGGATGACATCTAATTCACACACAAAAAAAGAGAACAATTAACAGTATCATAAACCTGCTGCATTAATTTAAGACAACTTTTAAGATTCTTCCAAGTTATACTAATGCATCAAATGAGGTAGTGACTTTAAAAGTGGAGCATGTATAGTTCGGAAAAGAAGGCTAATTCACAGGTACATTTACTTTTTTATCTCCCAAAACCCAATTTATCAAACAAAATTCAAATGACTATATTTTTAGTTACATACCAAAATACAAAATCCCAAACTGAGAGAGTATCACAAAACAATTTCTCAACCAAACAAATCAATAAAGACAGTAAAATTAAAAATATAAATATGTTTCAACTCATAGTAAATTCTGCTAAATTAATTATTAAACAAAATTAAAAAAAAAACCATAAATTGAATTTGTTATTGGGTGCTGCATTCAGTAGCCAAACAGTCAAACTTCAGACAATGTAAACAGCTATTAAAGTAACAGAAAGCTTAATTAAACAATCTGTTTAAGTCGCAAGATATGTTTTTTTTTTTGCACCCTAAAAAAACGAATTGCGAACATTATTATTATTATTATTGATTCTATCTCATTATATATTTTCATCATTCTCTGATGCATTACAAGTGTCCTGTAGACCTTAACTTCTTTAATCAAAGCATTCCTCATTTATTTCCCTCTCTCATAATTTTGCGTAACCTCTAGGCTCTAGTCCTTTTCTCCTTTTCCTTCTTCATCTCCACATGTTTATTTATTAAGCCTTTTCGTCAATTACATATACCATTTTGCTGTTTTATGATGCCATAGCAGTGTGTCAAAACATGTCCCTATTTCATGCATGTCCCTATTTCATTTATGACTTTCAAACAATTATACAGACCATAGCAGTGTGTCAATTCATGTATAGATGATTTGATTATTATACAGACCATCAATTATTGATCATAAATATATATATGATTAAATTTGAATAATCGAAAACAAACATTAACAAACATTAAGTTACCTCAAAAACAAACATTAAATCGAAAACAATCGAAAACAAACATTAACAATCGAAAACAAACATTAACAAATATTAAAGAAAATCAATTCCAAAAACAATTAATCAAATCCAAAAAACTTCATTCATTTCACCAAATAAATCGAAAACCTCAAAAACAAAACGTTTCAGAGAGAATTTGAGCTACCTCATCAAAAATGTCGAAAAAGTGAAGGTGAGTGAAACTGAGAGGAGAGATTGAGAGGCGAAAGTGAAGCCGTCAGCTGTGAAGGTGTGACTGTGTGAGAGTGTCAGCCGTCAGCCTGAGAGGGAAATTTTTAGGGCTTTTGTGAGAGTCTCAGAGAGAATGAGAGATAGGGGAGAGACATAGGAGGGTTTCGGTTTTTTTGTGAGAGTTTACTAGTTTAGGGTTTTTTTTGGGCCACTTATTGTTGGGCCTAGAAGGCCATAAATTCGGTGTTCGGTTTTAGACCGAAAATTTCTAGCTCCAATCCGCTCCAAACCGAACACCGAATTTCTGAATTTTCCCACACCGAACCGCACCAGAATAAATGCGAGACCGAACCAAATTAGTTTTTCGGTCTGGTGCGGTTCGGTTTTCGGTTTTAGACCGAATTAGTTTCACCCCTACTTGCTGCTTCCCATTTAATGACTAAATATCATTACAGTATCGAAAGCTTACGAACACCATGAATCAATTAACGCATCGAATCTACAACAAAATGTAATATCGTATCAAACTTCCCAATTTCACAAAACACGACGCACATAAATATAAAGTAAACTCGAACAGGAACATCATCCATATACGTACCCTTCCCTTCAAACAAATTTATTATATCATCGGTAATAATGTGTAAAATAAACCCCGTAAGAACGACTGCATAAGGACTATTAAAATAAAAATATTGACCGCCTAAGAAAGTCATTTTTGTATGTTGAGTAAAGTTCCCAACATTACACCAAACCCAAGCAAGTAGTAAATAGGTTAGTATATCAAACCCTCAATGACATACTCTCCTTCAACAACCAACTTCAAAATCGTAAACTTAATACATACTCTTCATCTTCCAAACAAATATGCCCTTGTCCAAATTAAAAACACTATAAGAAGAATTTGGAAACCCCCACAAGTACGTCTAAGATAACTCTAAAAGGGCGAACAAAATTGCAAAAATGCATAGTCATTGGAGTTAAATTGGTTGAATAAATCTAATTAATAGTTAAATTGAGAAATTAAAATGTAAATGTAACAGTGAAATTGACAAGGAAACAATAAATTAGATGTCGTACCTTAACTCTCTATAGTTGGGGAGGGCGAGAAGCAGAGCCACCGAGTCGAAAAATTTTAGTTCAAAAAAACAGGACCTTAGAAGTGTGAAAATTGAATCCTACTTGAAAATCATTAACAACCCAATCCGTAAACCTATCTCAACTTGTTAATTTGAGTCACAATGGGTTAAACCCGACCCAATTCATTAAACCCACTTGTTCCCTAACATTCTTAAATCCTAGACACTTAACATTAAACTGTTTGTTCTCTTTCTCTTTCTATTCATATCTTCTAATAAGCTTAAATGAATGGTTCGTTGTCGTAGTCACTTTAGTTCGATAGGAAGGGGATCTTCTCCTTCTGGATAACTATTTGTTTTTAATCTCCCACCCCTCAATAAGAAGGTAAATTATATATATATATATATATATATATTGTTATACAAATTGTTCGCGTTTAAGCGTTTTAAATATAATAAAATTGAATATTTTTAATTCACTTAGAATGTATAGTGAGGAAGTGAGGTTGACTTTGAGTATTAATGTGTTATTGATCTTTGAATTTACTCTCGAGAATAAACCACGGTGGGTATCAAAGTCAATTAACCTCCATCCTAATTTATCCATTTTAGACTCTTTTACCCATAATCTGCTAAATTAGTCAGGCATCCATTAGGAATTAATTTGGCTCTACATTACCTTTGTAATTGTTTGGTTTGTAATAGTCTGCAGTTCAATTCCTCAGTTTCTCCTTTGCATTCCCTTTTTCCTCATTTGATACATTCTGTTGTTGCTAAAGCAATGAAGTGGGGTAGGGACTGTGAGGATTTCGCTGACGTAGACTGGATGCGTAAATGGATTGGTTGCCTGTTGATGTTCCCTCCAAGTACCTGCGAAAAAGGGACAATAATCCTCGTAGGATTATTTCCCCCTCCGATGCTTAAGTAAGTATTTGAAGGAGAGTAAGTGAACAATAATCAACAAGTAAACAATTCTAGAGAGAAGTTTTAGAGAGAAGTTTTCCCTTTTTAGTAAGTGTTTTTGTCTTAAACTTCAGTGTACTTGTTATCAGAATTTTTTGGACTATTTATAGCCTCAAGTACAATTTCTTACCCACTGAGATTGCGACACTTGTCATCATCTCTTTGATTACCTTCCTTCATTTGCCTAATGGGCTTTTAGCAGAGAACTTTTAAGGCCCCATGGTTTGTTTTAGCTCTTTTTATCATTGGCGAATAAGAGCTTGACATGTGGCAAATGCAGAATTACAAATGGACCAGTCAGAAGGTGACACGTGGCAGTGTGGGCCCACTCATGGCAGACTCATCACTGCCACGTGGCAATCCCATGCTGGCATTTTAAGGACTCGTGGTCCAATTGTGAGATGACACGTGGCCATGTAGGGTCCACTCATGGTAGACTCAACATTGCCACGTGGCAATCCCATGTCATCACTTTATAAGAAAAATAGGGACACGTGGTCCACTCATAGGCCGACACGTGGCAGCTGACTTGTCATGCCACATCAATTGCCCCTCGGATGGGCTGATGAATCCATAATCCATTACCCATCTGATTTAATCAGTTTTGGGCTTATTGTGCAGGCCCATTTACATTTTGGGGGGAAATGGGGGTTTCAAATTTTCCCCCCTTTTTACCCTCACCCCTTCTCTTTAAATAGAGGTGTGAGGTAAAATTATTTTTCACACTTCAACACTTGTGAATTTTCTTAGAGAGAGAAAGCAGTAAGAGAAATCAATAGAATTCCTAAGAATTTCCCAAAGGCGATTTCCGGTGAGTTTAAACGATTTGCAGCGAAACTTCAGTCAGTGAATAGTGATTCAGATCTTTAACCTACCAACTCTTTACTCAGGTAACTATTACCTGATCCGGTTTCATTTTGTTTTTCTTTACTTATTCTATCATGTCTTCTAGTTCGTCTTCTCCTCTTAATGCTTGTACTCAATTGTTAGTTGTTCCTAGTAATAAACAAGTAGAAGTGGGTCAGGGTTCATCACCTGGCTCCCAATATTCTATAGCCCCAAATATTCTTTCTTCATTGGGGTCACCGAATCTTCCATTCCACCCTGTGGAGGAGGACATGGCAAGAATAAAACAAACTGCTTCAACAATATTCACAAGCAAGGATCCAGCAGACTCCATTGAAGAAATGGAGAGATCTGCAGACAAAGCCGAATCAGGACACTCGGCTTCTGACTCTGACAACGAGGTCACTGCACCTCCACGTAAACCTACCACCTATCCCACACCAGAGACTGCTTTGGTGAGATGGGAGGCCATAAAGGACATTAACATTGTCCTTTATGGTAATTCTTTTATTAACCACAAAAGCTTTCAGCTTATTCTTCCTAAGAAGGGCGATTCCCTTCTTAGTGCCCCAGAGGGATGCTTCGGCATCTATATGTCTATGATAGACATGGGCGTTTCAATTCCTTTTCTTCCTTTCTTTTTAAATCTTCTTAACCGTTATGACTTAGGTTTATGTCAGTTAACTCCAAATTCATGGCATCATATTGTGACTTATGCTGCCACTTGTAAATTAAACAATCTTAGACCCTCTTCGGCAGCCTTTGTACATATGCATAAGTTAACTAAGGCTGCCGGATGTAAACATGGCTGGTTTACTTTGGCTAATGATGACGATTATATCACTGCCATTGAGAAGTCTAATAAGGCTACCTCTTGGCGTGGTGATTTTGTCTTCATTAAGTATGAGGACCCTGATTTTGTAGCTAGGATGAGTAAGTGGAACTTAAGCCCTAAATTCAAAGGCAAAGTGTCCAACCCACCCAAACTAAATACAAATGACTTAGCCATTTTATATTTATTTAGGAAAACAACAGCTAAATGGAAAGGGATGACTTATGAGATTCCCTCCAAATGGATACCTTTCAAATTTCTTTTTACTGACCACAAGTTTCTTGAAGCTTGTGGGTTAGTGTATGGTGGTAATGCTGGTAGGTTACTTTTTTCTACTTTTACTTTTTTTTTTGATTGAATTTGTTAAGTGTAAGTAATTCGGTCTTATTTTGCAGAAAAAGCATTAAACGAGCTACCCGACGAGAAAAAAGGCAAAATGGATCAAGCCGAATTCCTTCGTCGTCTAGCCCAATCCAAAGAGAAGACGCCTCTCCAAAAGAGGCAAACTACGGAGGTATAGACACCGGACTTGCCAAAAGTCCTGTCACCTTCATTTCATTCGGCTTCTCTTTTATTAATTATTTAATTTTATTTTATTTTATTTATTATTTTTAACAATGTAACTTAAAGTTATTATACTTTGTAACAATTTAACTTGTAATCATAACCTTCCTATTGAGACCGGATTCTTTATACTTAGAATTTATATTTTTTCTTTGTATTTTGAAAAATTATGTGACACATCCGGTGTTCTTATCAGACACCGGGTGTGTCGAATTTTATTGATTTTGCATTTGATTCGGCCTTCATTTACTTATAATTTTTGTTGTCTTTGTATTCTTATTAACCTTTTGTGACAATAAGTCATAAATACATCCGGTGTCATTGCTTTGACACCGGATGTGCCAAAATATATAACCCTCTGATTACATTCGGTCTCTTCCAATGAGGCCGGATATAACAAGGGTAAATCAAGATTTGGCACATTCGGCGTCATCATATGATGCCGGGTGTGCTAAATCTTATTTCACTAAGATTGCATTCGGTCTCCCTAAGGAAGGTCGAATGTAAATCAGGTGAACCTGGTTTTGGCACATTCGGTATCATGTAATGATACCGAATGTGTCAACCTTTATTTGGCCTTAACCTTTTTATAAAATTTTAAAATCATATGTGTTTCTTTTTATAAATGTACAAAATCCAATATTTTACATGTTTCTTATTGTTTATCTTTGTGTATTTTTTGCTGTTGCTTTTTGTTATTACTTTTATTCATATTTTCTTCTTTATTAATATTATTATTATTATTTTTTAATAGTAACTCGGTGTCTAATTAGTCTAATTAGTCTTCCCGTCTTCCGTGTCATTCAACTCGGTCAGCAACTATGAGGCCGAGTTGAATGTGTGAGAGTGCACTTTTGGCACATTCGGTGTCATTTCTGACGCCGAGTGTGTCAAATATCCCTAGTAAGGGTGTACTTGGTTAAGTGAGGATAGGCCGAGTTTAGTGTGTTAACGTGGTGATTTTGGCACATTCGGTATCTATTATTGAGGCCGAATGTGTCGAATCTGCTTTCACGTGGACGCCACTCGGTCTCTTTGGACTTTGACCGAGTTAAACACATGCAAATGCTGTTTTGGCACATTCGGTCATGACTTGTGTCACCGAGTTGAGGGTGTGCTCATGCAAGTTTGGCACACTCGATCATGAAATATTTTTGTAGTTTCATAATTTATCTTTCTTACATTTTATTTGTGATGTTAATTGACTTTGTGTGGAATATAATTTACTGAATTGTCTTTGTGATTTTGCAGTCGACCAGAGATACCCGGCCATCTGTGCTGGGTAAAGAGAAGAAAGACAAGGGTAAGGAGAAGCTTAAAGCTCTCCCTACCAAAATAAAGAGAAAGGAGAGTTCGACTCCACTCTCCATCAACCCACAACCCAGAAAGAAAAGGCCAGCGTCGCTGGCCAGTACTGAATCTTCTCCAGCTTCAACCCCAAGCAAGCCGGCCCTATAAAAGAAAGGAGAAGGCTGACCGGACGTCCAACAGCCTTCAAAGGGACCCTGTCTTTGACAATCCCTACGAAACTGAGACCGGCCTAATGGATCCGGTCGAACAGGATGAGGCCAGGCGTGCTGGCCGAACCATTGGAGGAACAGATCAGGATCCTTCCCTCCAGGATCCTAATGATCTTCCTCTACCCGACAAGGATCCTGCGGCCGGTATGCAGGAGGCCATCAGGGAGAACATGCCCCTGGAGTTTCTTGACTCTGCTATGGCCACAGGTATTAAGTTTGCTCGTAACATTGTTACATCCGTTTCGAGTACTCGTTCTGGAGACTCTATTACATCTCCTAGAGACCCTCGGGCTATAATTATTCCCTTTCCCACTACAGATGTGGCTGACTCGGAGAAGGACTTCCTGGACGAGGAAGGTGACATCCCTTCTACCTCTAAGACCTTTGACTCCAACTACAAGAAGGAGTTGGTCAGAGAGGTTCTCCGCTGCGGAGACAAGGAGTACAAGGAGTCTTTAAGAGGCATCCTTGATGGACAGCTGGGTCCATGTTTCAACAGTTGTATTGAAGTAAGTTATTTAACATGTTTTCTTTTGTTGCTAACTTTCAATGACTTCTTTATTACTTAGTGGGATTTTGACTAACTTGTGGATTTTTCTTTTGACAGATCATCTTTCGGCTTCAATACTTACATAAATTGGTTGCTCAAACCAAAAAAGAGAGCGCAAAGGCGGCCCGAATGCAAACCATCTGCGAGTCTTACCTCAATGAACAAGTCCGCAGAATCCAAGCTCAAAATTCACATGCTGTGAATGAGCTTTCTGCCTCTTTGGGTCAGGCCAAAGAGCAGAATTCGGTCATGGACTAAGGAGAAACATGGAGCTATGGACCGAGTTGGAGGAGCTGAAAAAGAAAGAGGCGGACTGTGAGCAGATGGCCTTTGACAAGAGGGACGCCGAATTGAGGGCGGAAGAGGCTGAAAAGAAGGTTTCTGCTTTAACAGAGCAACTAAAAGAAGCTAACGTCCGGCTTGAAGAGGTTGAAAAAAAGAAAAACGAAGAACTTAACCAAGCCGGACAATTTGCAATCCAAAAATATCTGGAAGGTGAAGAATCTACCAGACAAAGGATTGCGGAGGCCTGGACTCTCGGCCTCGA
>PYUH01000408.1:1126950-1137582 GCA_016808085.1 Suaeda aralocaspica | reverse complement strand
CGACCAACAACAACAACACCACCCCCCCAATCAACAACAGTTTCAACACAACTCGTACTCAACACAACACAACAACATCGCATAGCAACTTACAACAAACCAACAACAACAACAAGCAACACAACACCAACAAACAACAACCAACACAACAACAACAGCAACATGCACCAACACATGCAAACAACAACAACAACAACAAACATGCAACAATACCAACAATCAACAAGCAACACACATAACACCAACAACACCACTGCAACAACAACCACAACAAACAACACCCTGAACAAGCCCAACGCGAGACAACAAACATACAACACCCGACATAGCAATACAACCACCAACAACACACATCAACAAACAACAACAACACCTAACACACACACGCAACAACATCAACAACAACACTACAACTACCACAACAACAACACACCCACACAACAACACACCAAACCCACACTCAACAAAACAACGCCAACACCAACAACAACACATACCACCACCAACAACAACAACAGTCAACCCAACAACACCGCCACCACCTAACAAAACATTTTTCAACTCACAACATTTACAACAGTAAACAACAAAACACTCGCAACAACAACTACACACAACACCAACAACAACAACACATCATATTACACAACAACAACAACAACACAACATGCAATAAAACACCAACGGCACAGCAACAACACCACCACAACAACTACTACACGCAACACAACAACAACAGCACACAACACACAAACAGCAACAAACACAGATACCACAACAACAACAACCACCACTCTAACAACAACAGTTCTGGGCAACATGCGACACAACACACAACTCTAGCGCATACTCACTAAAAACCACAACAACCACACATTATTTACAACACAACAACAGCCCCCAACACCCACAGGCCACAACAACAAACCACACATCCACACCAATCGGCACATCAACCACAACAACAAACAACAAAAACACAACAACACCAACTCAACTCACAACACACACACCACCACACCCAACTTCACAATCACACAACACCAACACCTACAATAGCATCAAACACAACCATCACACACAACAGACAATAACAAAACAACACAATACACAACCGCAACATCACCACCAACAACACACCACCACCACAACACCACAACAACCACCACCACCAACCACCAACAACACTCTCAACACTCAACAACAACAACACCGACCAACACTAACAATATAACACAACACACAACACAACAACAACAACTCAACAAGTCAACCACAACAACCAGCAACCACGCAACAACGAATCAAGTAAAACAGAAACAGCAACAGATAACAACACGCAACAACAACAGCTACCACAACACCAACACAACCCACAACACCACACACAACAACAACACCAACAACAACCTGAACAACATCAGTACCAACATACCAACAACACACAAACACAACCAACAGCACACACACCAATACCACCACCACTAACACACCATTCAACAACCAACCATCAACACTAACCACAACCAGTCTAACTTCAGACAAGTCAAATACAACAACAGGCTCAACTTACAATTGTACAAACACAACACAACAACCACACCACACAGTATTATTTCACATCTCACCTCCACAACTACCAACACCAAAAGCAACAACACACACATATCACACCCACCACCCCCAACAACAACTACAACAGCAACACCACCCCTAACAAACAACCCAACCACCACCACAACAAACCGTTTGCAACATCACAACGAATAAGCTACTAACAACATGCGCAATGCAACCTACAACTCAACAACCAACAAACAGTAGTTTACACTACAACAAACAACACCATACAACCAACAACACCACAACAACTCACACAGCACAACCAACAAGCACGGCACAACACAACAAAACCAACAGCAACACCACCAACATACAACACACCACTCAACACCAACATCACAATCTCAACAAAACAACAGCAACACCTGCAATGATCAACATACCAACACCAGCAACAACAAAGAACAACAACACAACAACAAACACTCAGCACACACTCCAACATAACGCAAGCCAACACACCACCACAGCAATACGATCAACACCAACACCACCACCAACAACAACAACAGTCTCACACACAAGACAACACCCAACCCACCACCACCAAACAACAGCAACACAACCACCACAACCCCAGCAACACAACAACACCACACTAACACCAACAATTGCAACATCAACACTTGCCAACAAACGTTCTACAAAACAACCAACAGACTAACAACAATCCAACATCAAATAACCCTACAGATCACAACACAACAGCTATTACAACATCAACAACACATATACAACAACGATCAACTACAACAAACCATTCAACTACAACAACACAGCAGCATCAACACAGCCAACAACACAACCCCTGGTACAACAACTACTACAAAGCAGCAACCACCACAACAATCAACACAACATTAACTAACGCAACACAACAGCAACACAACAACAACAAGTACCACAACAACAAGAACAACAACAACAACACTACACAGCACTCCACTAACTAACAACAACAACAAACACACTAACAACAGACAACGCAACAAGCAAACATACAAACCACAACAACAACACCACACCACTAACAACAAAGTTGCAACATCGCACACAACAAAAACACGCAACAGCAACTACAACAAACCAACAACAACAACATATTTTACGACACAGCAACAACAACACCAACAACAACAAACCACAACACAACAACACAACCGCCACAACACAACACTCAACAACACAACAACAACAAACAAAAACCAACACCCAACACAACAGAACAACATCAACACCACAACAACACCAACTGCAACAACGACATATGCAACACCAACAAACACAAACACAACAACAACAAGAACACACACAGATACAACAACAGCAACAAACAACAACAATCAACACCACAACCAACCAACTTCAACAACAACAACAGCAAAACCGACAAATACAACCACAACAATCAAGACCCAAACAACAACACCACACAACACACAACACACAAATCAACACAAACACTACCACAACAACAACAAACCACCCACAGCAACAATCACACATCACTACACCACCAACAAGACAACAACGACTCAACCACCGACAACCAACACACCACCACTCGCACAACCAACCACGCACATACAAACAACGGCAACATCAGTCAAACAAGGCACAACACAACGCGCACAACCACTCGAGCCCAACCATGACAACAACATCATTACCGCATATCTTACAACACAAAATCAGCCAACACTAACAACACACAGCAACACACAAGCAACAATCATCACAACCACAACAACCACCAACATCAACAATACAACAACACATCAGCACAACACACACACACACTACTAACAGCAAAAAAACCACATCACACATCACAACAACAACAAACAACAACCAGACCAACAACAACATACACCACCCCTCTAACAACATCATGAAACAACATCACAAACAACAACAACAGCGCAACTGCAACTACACCCAAAACAACACCAACAAAGTAGTTTACACAGCAACAACACAACCCAACAACACACCACAACAACAACAACAACAGCAACACCACAACCACAAGCAACAGCAACAACAACAACACACTCAACAAAAACAAACACACCAAAGCAACAACATCACAACCACAACCACCAACTTCATACAACAACAACAGCACAAACACCTACAATAGCACACCAACAATCATCACAAACACAAGCAACAATAACAACAACAATAACAACAACACTAACAACCTCACCACCAACAACACACCAACAAACACCAACAACAACATACAAAAACCACACAACAACCACCAACAGCAACAACAGTTCAACCAACCAACAAACCCACACACCTAACCATATAAAACAGCAACACCACCACAACAACAACACGCAAGCACAACAACAACAACAAACACAACATACCAAGCACACAAGCACAACATGTAACAACATCACAACATCAAACTTAACAACATCAACAAACCAATAACAACAACACCACAACAACCCACAACACCAGCATCCTCAACAAACAACAACCACAACAACACCAACACAACAAGCATAACAAACAATCACCTTCAACAACAACCAACAACACACAACAACCACAACACAACAACAACAACAGACACACCACTACCACAACAGTTGCAACAGCAACACACAACAACATTGCAACAGTCACAAACAACAGCGCGCAACAGCAAGTTACACCAACACAACAAACAACAATATTAATTCAACACAACAAAACAACACACAACAACACCAACAACAACAACCAACGCATGCACAAAACACCACCAACTCAACGCAACAACACACTAACACAACAGTAACTACCATATCAACAACAGTACACAGCAACACCAACTCACAACAACAAGCCACAACAACAAGACAGCAACACCAACAACAACTATCTACAAACAAAAGCAACAACCACCACACAACAACCACATTAAACAACAGCAACAGCACAACAACAACAAGCAACAACAACAACGACCCAACACAACAAACCACCACCACTACCAACAAACTTGTCAACACTCGCACACCAGACAACACACCAACTCAACTACTACCAATCGCACACAATAGTAGTTACCACAGCAACAAACAACAACACAACCACAACAACAACACACCACACATGCAACCCACAACAACAGCACACACAACAACAACAACAACAAAACAACAACAACAACCAACAGCAACAGCAATCCAACATCAACACCAACAACACCACGCAACACTGCAACACCGACAATATCAACACCCAACAACAGCACCATACAAACAACACAACAATAACAACAGCAACACAACAACACAGCAACAACAACCACCACCACAACAACAACACCCACCACATATCCAACAACAACATCCACCACCAACACAACAACAGCTCAACAAACAACAACAACACCACCAACAACTAACAATAGAACAACACCACCAACACAACAACAACCACCCTCAACAACAACAACAACCAACACAACACAACAACAGTACAACACAACTAACACAGCAACAACACAATAACACACCACAACAACAACACCAACAACAACCAACCTAAACCACCAAATCATAACACCAACAATATGCCACACACCACCACCCACCAACAACAACAACCCACACAACAACACACAACAACAACATATACAATACACTACGTAACAAGCAACGACAACAACAACACACAACACAACACCACAACTACAACACACCACCACACTAACAACCAACAACAGTTTGCAACAGAGACAACAACACCTACATGCTACAACAAGTAACACAACAACACCAACATCAACAACAACAACAACTACCACCACCAACAGCACACGAGCACAACACCAGCATCAACAACACAACACCAACATCACATCAAAATATTTACAACATCCAAGCAACAACAACACCAGACAAAAGGAAAAACAACACCAACAGCAACAACACAACACAATCCCACCATGCACCACACCAACACAATTAATCCCAACAACAGCAAATCAAACAACAACAGACAACCCAACATCAACAGGAACACATAAATCATAAACAAAGTCACACAGTATTACAAACATTACCTAACTACACAACAACAACACAACAATAACAACACCACAACAACAAACAAAAACACAGTCAACACCACACCAACAACCAACCCATGCACACTTCAACAGCCAACAACAACAACAACACAGTATACCATACAATGCAACCAACACAGCATAACCAACAACAAAAACTCACAAAACACAAAACAACACCAATAATAGCACAACCAACAACACCAACTGCAACACCACCACCACCACCGACCACAACAACAACTAACAGTTCAACAAAACATACATCGCAACAAACAACAACAACAACAACACACTCACAACAACAACAACCCAACAACACAACAACAAATACCACACAATACACACCCACAACACAACAGAACAGACACCAACAACAACAAGCAACAACAAAAGACCAACAAGCACCAACATAGCACAACACAACCACATTACACATAGCAGCAACAACAACAACAGCATAACCAACAATAGCTCAACCCAACAAACGCAACACAACACACAATAACAACACAACAACAAAAACATCACCAAACAAAGCACACAACGCACATACAACACACACCAACACCACCACTACCACCAATAACAACACAAACTCAATAACACACTGCACACGCACCAAACTCCACCACAACAACTAACCACACAAAAAACACAACAAAACACAACAAAGCAATACTAACCAAGAATAACTACAATAGCAACAACAGCAAGCACAACAACAGCAGTCACCCACATAGCAACACTAAAACAGCAACAACAACAACAACCACAACAACAATCAACAACAACACACACCACCCCAACACAACATCAACACAACACACACCAAAACCGAAACCAAGCTCAACACACAGGAGCAACACCACAACACCAACGGCACCAGCTCAACAGCTCAACATGCCTAAAAGTTATTTTTATATCTTTATTTACGATATTTAGGTCCTTAGTTTTGTACATATTGACTTCGATTTTTATTTGGCCGCTCAATTTGTTTTTTGTTTTACTTTTGGTCTTTTGAATTTGACTTTGATGTTGACTTTGACTTAACTTATAAGGTAGGGTATCGACTTTCCCTCCCCGAAAAAATAAAAATAAAAGAAAGTAATTAAAAGGACTCGGACTTGAAATAAGTGATTTGGGCTCGGAAATCGAGGTAGAATATGCACAAATATTGATCAAAGCATGTAAGTTAAGAAAAGGAACTGAAATAGGGGGGCCTGCACGTAGGGGCCCGCCCACTGCTTGGCGCTCATCGTTTCTTTGATAGGTTTGTCGCACCTCTCAAAAAACCGAAAACAACTCTACTATATAGTTCGGGTAATTAGTGATCAATACTCAGGAATAGTTAAATTCTATTAGCTCTAAAAAGGCTAAAGCGTGTAATGGGCCCGTGGTGGAAATTTTCGGTAAATGGTTTCTTTGACCTAGAAACTAAGAATTGAAACTAGGAAAATGACGGGAATAATTAAAGATTAAACTCTATTAATGGAAACCTAGGTATCGGTTCCATGATTATCCAACAAACTCATTAACCTCACTGAATCAATTCATTGGCATTTATTTTGACTAGGCTACTAATTCTCTCGAACTAGAACTTCCTCGAAACTCCTTTACGGCTCTCTGCTCGCTAAATTCGTTTTTGCGCCTATTATTCAATGGTCTAATTGTGGTAATCTTACCACTCTCCGGCCTTCGATTTCACAATTACCTAACTTACAACTAAATCTCTGGGCACAATTTGATTGCAATCACTAGAAACCCATAATAGGAATTCCAACTAGAAGCCAAGAAACTCATTAGAGAACATATTGAAAATTCAATTCAGATCATATCTCCCTTAACCCTAGAGAAAACTACACTTACTCACTCATAGACTTACAGGAACAAAAGCAAATGTGAATAGCAAACAACTGATCATGGAACAAAGATTAATTTAAACTAAATTAATTACTCATAAAACTAATATTAAGAACGAAATAGTAAACTAAGTAATCTAAACTAAAAACTAAGAAATTAAAGCGATCATGTAACTAAAATAGATAAAACATAAGAAAGAGATTACCCGCATAAAGATTTAATTGCATTGATTGAAGACTTGACTTCAAGAACAAAGTATTAATCCTAATTCTAGGAGATATAATTAATTTAGTTCCTAGGTCTAAAAATATAAAAACTGTAAGGTGTCGTGCCCTACCCCCCTTACATAGAGTATATAATATGATTTGGGGGTTGTTTACTTATTAAAACCACAGTAAGCAAAACACACAGGAAAGGAAAATCGGATGCACAAACCTTGAACCTGCGCCCTCGCAAGGCCATTTTGGCCTGTTTTTTTCCTGCGCCTGCAGCCTTCACAGTTTGGACGTTCTCTGAGCTCATCGTGATCTATGAATGCGGCGCATAGGATCAAAATAGTTGACTAATGGCTGCCCTGGCATCTTGCTTGTATGCCTTTATTTTGACGATCCTTCTTGTGTTCTGTCTGTCGCTCTGATTCTTCGAATCTCATTCGGTTTTTCGTGACTTTGGCACGCAGCCCGTATGGCAAGTTTATTTGACTCGTTTTAAGCCTCCAATTATCAATAACTCTCTATTACGCTCCTGTAACATATAACGTAAAAGGTTCTAAAATCGTCAACTAAGATTGCTAAAAAACCGTTCCCAAACATGAACTTTAAACATCGCAATTAACGATATTAAATCAAAACAAGCCACAACTACACTATTTAGCAAAGAAATTCACACCGAAAACTGAGGGAACAAACCAACATAAAACAGTACTAATACAGTTCCTCCTTATTTGGCATCTTCAAAAGCATATATACCCCTCATCCATTTAGTGCTTCTTCTCGTCTTCATTCGAACCACACGGACGATCTTGAGAGGTTTTTGTTGAAAAATTCAATATTTTATTGTATTCTCTATAATCATGCTAGGAGTTTTGTGAGAGTTTCTATATGACTAATGGTTTTCCGTGCTCAACAGCCCCGGCGGAGAAAGCTGTGCGAAGAATAATAAGCTTTTTCCTCCTCCTCCAATATCCTTGAGGTACGTTCCAACTTCCTTGAGTGTTCAACCTATGTACTTATATAAAGCGATGTGGTTATTGGAATACAAACAACCCATAGTCTTCATTATTTCGTGGAGAGAGAGTGCCCCCTTTGCACTGCGGGATTGGCATGGTTGTGGGGGTTTTGCCCTGTCTTCCCCAATATTGGATTAATTTTTGTCCGATTTATCATAGTTATCTAAACATCTCGATTGCATATTGGTGAGGAAAAGTAGTCAATGGTAGAAAAGTTACTTGGGTTGGCCATGATTGATTATTTCAAGATTGGTCGAACATACTCAGAAGAGATATATAGTGCAGCTTTGTTGATTTGCATGTGCGTAAGATTTCTTTTTTTTGTGAATGGTGAACCCTCGCTTGGTTTATGCTTGCTTTGTTACCATTGTTTAAGTATTCGATGATGGAAAGGACCCCTAGTCCACTATGTTACTACGGGAGTTATTTCCTGACTCTTGATCGCCTAAAGAGGGATTTTGAAGCCTCCTTGACCGGTCTGTCCCCTCTTCTCGAATTAAACATTGAATTTTATGCTATAATTTGTGATTATTTGCGCTCGCGAACTGTTAGCAATAAATATGTCATTTAAATTCTAAATTCAATGTAAAGTGATTATCATTTTGATGAATAAATTTATTCACCAAATATATTGATAGGTCCATGATACAATCGAAGTATTTTACTTCCCGGACATTTTGTTGTGGCAGGTGTGACTTATGGTATTGTCTTAAATATATGGCCTCATGAACAGTGCCAACCTAAACCCTTAGGAACTTGTAAGAATTGCGGACGCCGCCAGGTATTATGCAGTCTACCATGCAGTGGACCCCCGGGGCATTGAGGCCCATTGGCCCTATCGTACAGGATATTAAGTGTCGTTATATTTTGATTGCATGTGTGAGTTGTGCATGGCTTGGGGTGAGTCAGAATCTCAAAACCCAAGTAAGAGAATTTCCGCCACTGCCCTCCTTTCGAGAGCTAATGAACACATTAGGTCATATCTCAATGGAACAAATGGCGACAAGGATAAAAGGGGTCATAATCACTGATTCGTATAGCGGTCCTCTACTTGTTCTCTCATGTATCATTTCACTATCATAATAAAAATTATAGCAATCATATTTCAAAGTTTTGACCTACACAACAATGAAATAAGGCTAGGCGGGTTTTATTAACGCAACAGATATGCTTCTATCCCTCCGATTTCCATGCATGGGTGTTACTGAGGATTAAATTTTAATTTTAATCTTTTGATTAGTGAAAATATGCTTTTTTTAAGTCTTGGAACTAAACATGGATTCTACGTGATTTGAAGCATAGAACAACTTTAGCATGATGCACATAAAGCCAAAGCAAGGTTTCTACTTAAAGAGATTGTTTAGTTTTAGGAGTAAACTTCATTAGTCGATTAAAACATGATTGATTATTTAAGCATTTCATTATCTATAAAGAAAGAAAATCATATAAACATCCAACCACTCTTTGATGGATTCAAGATGGATGATTTCGATGTTGTTGGCCTCAATTCGAAATACCTTTTCGTGCAAGGTCTAACAATTTATGTGAATTGAATGCTTTGCAAAACCTTTAATTTAATATCTAATAATAATAAACATAATAATAATAATAATAATAATCTATTTCATAATAATAATATAATTAATAAAAAATATAATATGAATAAATAAAAGAATCATTAATATCATCTCATATACTAATAACATAATAATATAATAAGACACCAACAACAGCAACAACAACAACAAGAACAACAACAACAACAACAACATCAACAACAACACTACCAACAACAACAACAACAACACCACAGCAACAACAACAACACCACCACCAA
>PYUH01000408.1:956572-1119072 GCA_016808085.1 Suaeda aralocaspica | reverse complement strand
GTTTTTGTTTGAAAAATTCAATATTTTATTGTATTCTTATAATCATGGCTAGGAGTTTTGAAGTTTCTTATGACGAATGGTTTTCGTCGCTCAAACCGGCGGAGAAAGGCTTGCCGAAGGACTATAAGCTTTCCTCTCTAATATCCTTGAGGTACGTTCAACTCGATGTTAACTTTATATAAGCTGATGTTGGATTTTGGAATACAAACACCCATAGCTTCATATTTCGTGAGAGAGAGGTGGCCCCTTTGCCTGCGGGATTGGCATGTGATGGTTTGCCCTGTCTTCCCAATAGTGAAGATTAATTTTGTCCTATTTATCATAGTTATCTAAATCTCGATGCATATGTGATGGAAAAGGTAGTCCATGGTAGAAAAGTATACTTGGTTGCCATGATTGATTATTTCAAGATTGTCGAAATAGCTCAGAAGAGATATAAGTGGCGAGCTTTGTTGATTTGCATGTGCGTAAGATTTCTTTTTGTGAATGGTGAACCCTCGATTGGTTATGCTGCTTTGTTTACCATTGTTAAGTAATTCGATGATGGAAGGACCCCTATGCCACTATGTTTACGGGAGTTATTTCTGACTCTTGATCGCCTAAAGAGGGATTTTGAAGCCTCCTTGACCGGCTGTCCCCTACTTCTCGAAGTAAACAATTGAATTTTATGCTATAAATGTTGTGACTTATTTGCTCTCGAACTGTTAGCAATAAATATGTCATTTAATTCTAAGTCAAATGTAAGGATTATCATTTTGATGAATAAATTATTCCAAATATATGATAGGTCATGATACATTCGAAGTATTTTACGTTCCTGACATTTGTTGTGCAGGTGTGACTTATGGATTGTCTTAATATGATGGAGCCTCCATTGAACATTGCCACCTAAACCCTTAGGAACTTGTAAGGGCGACGCCGCCGGTATTATCAGTCTACCATGCAGTGGACCCGGGGCATTGGAGGCCCATGTGCCCTTTCGTACAGGATATTAAGTGTCGTGATAGTTTGATTGCATAGTGTGAGTGTGCATGGCTTGGGGGTGAGTCTAGAATCTCAAAACCCAAGTAGAGAATTCGCCACTGCCCTCCTTTCGAGAGCTAATGAAACCACATTAGGTCATAGCTCAATGGAAAAATGGCGGCCAAGGATAAGAAGGGGTCATATCACTGGATTCGTATAGCGGCCTCTACTTGTTCTCATGTATAATTTCACTATCATAATAAAAAATTATAGCAATCATATTTCAAGTTTTGACCTACAAACACATATGGAAATAAGGCTAGGCGGGTTTTAATTAACGCACAGATAATCTCCGATTTCCAATGCATGGGTGTTCACTTGAGGATTAAATTTATTTTAATCTTTGATTAGTGAAAATATGCTTTTTTAAGTCTTGGAAACTAAACATGGATTCTACGTGATTTGAAAGCATTAGAACATTTAGCATGGATCACATAAAGCCAAAGCAAGGTTTCTACTTAAGATTGATTTTAGTTTAGGAGTAGAACTGTCAATTAGTCAAGATTACATGAATTTAATTTAAGCATTTCAATTATCTAATAAAGAAAGAAAATCATATAAACATGCAAACCAACTCCTTTGATGGATTCAAGATGATGATTTCGATGTTGTTGGCCTCATTCGAAATACCTTTCGTGCAATGGTCGAAACAATTTATGTAGATTGAATGCTTGCAAAACCTTTAAATAATAATAATAATAATAATAATAATAATAATAATAATAATAATAATAATAATAATAATAATAATAATAATAATAATAATAATAATAATAATAATAATGAAAATAATATTGATTATAAGTTATGTGGAGGGCACAGTTTTCGAGGTCAGGAACGAAAACCGAGAGAAGCTTTTGAGAGAGAGAGAGTGACGAGTTAGAGAGTGAGTGTGTAAGAGAAGAACTGAGTGAGAAGAAGTCAAAGTTGATGTTTGAAGGTCGAAGGAGGGGGTATTTATAGGGTTGGAAGTGACGTAAGCGAGTGCCAGACAACTGGAGGTCGAGCGCCAGGGAGCCCAACTTGCGCTTTTGTGCTCGTGCTTGAGCACCTGGGCACTGGCTGGGCGCCTAGGCACTCATCCTGCGTCATGGTGCTCGAGCTCCGATTTTTTTATTTTCACGCGGTGAATCTCCGAAGCTTCCTCATTTCATATATTCATTTCCATAGGTCGAAATATTACAATATATTAAGAAATAATACGAAATTCACTTCCATAAACCGATTTATTAACTTCCATAGCCTAGATTTGCCTTAATTCTAACAAAGCTTTATAGAAGGTGCGTCGAATCTGGTTACCTTCATCATAAGCTTAAATTAATTTCTTTATTTTTCGGAAATGAGATGTAATGAAAATGAAAATGAAAAATAATAAAATGAAAATTATAAAAATTATTTTAAGCGCTTTCAACCGTCATAACTCATCATCGCTTATTCTGACTACGTTTTTTTAGTTTTCAAAAAGACTGGGCAGCGGGACCCCCGTATAGATTTTGAAGTGGAGACCAAATATGTGAAAGAATGATTTCCGACACAAAACTAGGTGTTTTTCAAGCAATCAATTTTTAGAAGTTGGACTTATTGCGACGTAGTACTCGATAATCATAAGCAGTTAGGTGGGACAAAATTTAGGTGTCTATACATGCATGAATGGATGTTGACCCTTGTTTATAAGAAGATGAATGATGGATTGTTTCGTGGTGGAAGATCAAAACTATGGTCTATATAGATGAAACTCCTTATACCCGTGTGGCTGGCTTGACTGCTTTGACCTTTTACTGCATGCTCTTCTAGAGTTATGAGGCAATTTGGCATCCAACAGGTAATCCTGGATCATGATACCGTGAGGCCTGAAGATAAGTATGTGCTACTTGGTCTTTCCAAGAATTGTGAAAACAATTGTGTGAAGAGGACGAAGATTTCTGTGACTCCACTGCTAGAATGGTTTGAGAAGATATCGAAGCATTACTTAATTTGGATGAATCAGATTATATTTATATTCGTGCAGAGGCCCGTAAAGCCAAAAGGAGAGATCATGGGTACGCTATGGACAGAGTCCAGGAGAAACCCAAGGTTACTTCAATTAAGGATAGACGAGGTCCTAAAAAGGTATTTGTATGGAAAAGGCTCGGAAAGCTTCCTCCTTTGAAGATTAATGTTGCTCCTAAAAGAAAGAGATCTAAAGAAGAACATGATGTGGGAGCTAAAGGAAAAGGGAAAGTGGCTGAGGGCTCCGGAAAGAAACAATGGGTGCTTAAGAAGTTAATGAAGGCTGGAGAATCGTCTATGACTATCGGGGACAAGGAGAAGGAACCTAGACCTAAGGAGGAAGATTGTAGGAAGATTGCTTTATTGTTTCATAAACTTAGCTTTTATTATTTTCATGAATAAGGCCTGCGTGCCATGTTTTATTTTAGTTGTGTTTCAATAATAAAATATTCATTTCATTTTATTCCATGGCTAAAGTACAACGCTATTTTATTTAATTTTACTTTTAATTATTATTATTTTTTTAGAAGATAAACATAGTTCATGTTTATGTCAGCAGACCATTAGAGTAATGTAGAGGAATGAGGGGTTTTATTTTTAAATGGGCCGAACCCCAGGTCGAGGCTGCCTATGTATCCTTTCGGAATCAAGCCAAATGTAGTTCTAGCACCTTCATGAGCATGGCTTAGACATATTTCTTCTTAAGTTGATCCAAGCTAGTGAGATTCTAGAAGTTGTCACTGTTCATATCCATTTGTTCAACTAAACCACCGTGGAGTATTTTTTACGACAATATAGTGCCCAACCCAGTTCGGACAGAATATCCCTCGAGGATCCATGACAGGTTTTCTCAATGCTTTGAGAACTAAATCACCTTCCTTGATTTTCCTTTCTTTGATATGTTTGTTAAAATGTCTTTCAATCCTCTTTTGGTAGACTTAGATATGAGTTAAGGCTTTCAAGCGTTTCTCATCAAGGAGGACCATAGCATCATACTGAGCCTGTACCCATTCGGCTTCAGAAAGTTTACTTTCTTACACTATCCTTAATAAGGGGATTTCGAGTTCGATAGGATGTACGGTTTCTATCCCGTAGAGTAAGGAGAAAGGGGTTGCTCCTGTGGAAGTCCTAATAGATGTTCAATACCCCCATAAGGCGAAGGGAAACTTGAGTGGCCAATCTCTGTAGTTACGAGTCATCTTGGAGAGAATTGCCTTGACATTTTTATTTTCTACCTCAACTATTCTATTTGTTAGAGGTCGGTATGGAGACGACTTGAGTGGCTGGATTTTATATTTTGTGAGAAGCTCCTCGCATTCACCATGAAAGTGAGTTCCATTATCACTTATGATTTCATGCGGGACCCCATATCGACATATTATGTTGGTTTCAATAAATTGTTCTACATGTTTGGCTTGGAGCACACGATATGAACCGGCTTCCACCCATTTGCTAAAGTAGTCGATTGCTACCAATATGAACTCTTGACCTCCATGACCCGAAGGTGTAAGCTTTCCAATTATGTCAATCCCCCATGTTGAGAATGACCACGGAGATGATAGGGAGTGCAGCAGCGATGGAGGTATATGTTGAGCATTTGCGTAATTCTGACACTTGTCGCAATGTCTCACGTATATATTACAATCATCCTCCATTGTACTCCAATAATACACTTGCTTGATAATCTTAGAGGCTAGCATTCTATCATTCATATGAGTCCCGCATATGCCCGAATGCACTTGATCCATGACCTGTTGAGCCTCTTTGTTGTCCACACATCGGAGGTGTAAACCATAGTAATTATATAGATCTCCTCCCAGAATGATATACTATGAAGGTAGGATACATTGGGCGCGATACTCTTTCTTCAATGCATCAATAGGATAATGTTTGTTCTCTAAATAGTTCTTGATGTTACTGTACCAAGTTTCCTTTTTGTGAGGTCGTTTACCTCGTTGTCTTCTTCACCCATGCACACATGGGCAGGTTCTTTTCTTCTTTCGACCACCAAGGATATTTCTGTCAAATAACTTGGGATGCAGACCATCGATGCCAATTTACCCAAAGCATCGGCAAAATGATTATCTTCCCTCTTTAAGTAAGTGCATTCTATATCTTCGATTTGGGAGGAAATTTGCTCCAAATGGCCTTGATTAGGAGCAAGGCTCTTACTTCTAACTTTTCATCTTCAGGAGATTTGGTTGATGATTAAAGAAGAATCTCCATTAACCCTTAGCTTTTGGACTTTCAAGGCCACCGCAGCCTCGAGCCCTATGATCCAGGCTTCATATTCAGCGGCGTTATTGGTTACATCAAAGTCTAATTTTACTAATATGGGTGTGTGCTCCTCTTCACCGACCCCACACCCTTGTTTATTAGAGGCACCATCAAAGTACAAGGACCAACTTTCTTTTTTGCTCATCGTCAATTCTTCGTCTGAAAATTCATAATCCTTAGGTTGAGGTTCATCTGGAGAGTCTGCTAGGAATTCAGAGACTATACATCCTTTTATGGATTTTTGTGACACGAATTTAAGGTCGAATTCGGCTGACATGATCATCCATCTTGATATTCGTTCGTTTATTGCAGGTTTAGTGAAGAGATATTTAAGGGGATCCCCTTTACTAACTATGTGAACTGTATAAGTTAGTAAATAGTGCCTTAACTTCTTAGTGGACCATACCAATGCAAAGCATTATTTCTCAATGTTTGAATATCTTTCTTCATATTGTAGGAATTTCTTGCTAAAGTAATAAATAGTGTTATCTTTTCCATCAATTTCATACGCTAGCATGGCTCCTGCTGTAGTGTTAGTAATGATATATGTTGTTTTCATGGTGTTTTTCCCCCATGTTTCGGGTCAATTTTATGCCTAAGAGTTTTGTTTTGGCTCGATTTTACCTCATTTGGTGTTCTTTGGCTAATTTAATGTGTTTAGCCAAGTTTGATTGATTCCCACAATTTTAGAGCCTTTTGGTTTGATTTTATCATTGGTCTCTTCCTATTATTAGCTTGTTTGTTTACAATTGAATGTGAGCAGATTTAGTTGTCATTTTGGTAATTGTCGAATTTGATGCCGAGAGGTAAAAATACCACAATAAGACCATTGAATAATAGGGGGAATTAGTCTAAGCATGAGCGAGAACCGCTAGATGAGTTTCGAGGGAGTCGATGTTCGAGAAAATTAGTGAGCCCTAATTTGACGATAATTGTGAGATTGAACATTCCTTGTTAGTGAATCCATTAGTTATTCTTGGTGACCTGAATGACCCTAGGTTTAAATTATTTGTTTTAATCATATTCATTTCTCGTAGTTAATTAGTAGTTAATTGGTATTCAATTAGTTAAATCAACATTTCTCAACCAAGGCCCTTTACACGGTTTAAGCTTTTTAGAACTAATAGAGTTCAATTGCTTGCCTGAGGATTCGATCCCTACTTCCACAGCTACATTAGTTAGAGTTGTTTGGTTTATTTTTGATAGGTTTGCGATAGCCTCATCTTATTTTGGCGCCGTTGCCGGTGAGGAAATTTTTAATTCTGTTAGTCGGGTTTTTACTATTTTGTTTTTATTTATCTTAGTCTCAAAGAAATATCTGGTTCTTTGGGGCAGTTTCTTATCTTTGCCCGGAGTTTCCATTGTGTGCAGGTTTATAGGTTTATCCCAAACGACCACGAGCCTGATACTTTCATTTTCCCTGAGCCCGAGCAAGTATTTCTGAAGCGGTTGAGACGCAGTAGACGCCGAATATTTCTTCCCCGATCTGTGGGGGAAACTGTTTTTGATTTGTCTCAGTTTTTCGAGTTCACCTTCAACCCGTTGTTTGAAGGGTATTTAGAGGTCGAAATGGCTGTCGAAGGAGAAGGACAGGGTAGAACACCACCACCTCCACCACCGCCACCTCCGGCCCGTTCATTGAGAGAATATTCCTTGCCTAGTACGGAGTCTATGGTTGGCGGTTATTCAGTACCTGATACCGATGCTGCTAACTTTGAACTGAAACCGGCTCTTGTGAATATGGTTAAACGAAATCAGTTTTCAGGGACATTGCAGGAGGATCCGAATTTACATTTACAAAATTTCCTCCAATATTGTGATACTATCAAGCAAATAAATGTTTCTAAGGACTACATTAGGAGGAGAATGTTCCCATTTTCATTGAAGGACAAAGCTAGAACGTTGTTGAATGATCTTAATATGGCTACAATTACTTGTTGGAAAGACTTGGCTCTTGCTTTTCAGAGGAAGTGCTATCCACCATAGAGAACTACTTTATTGAGGAGTCAAATTACTAATTTTAATCAGGAAACATATGAGTCACTTTATAATGCTTGGGAATGGTTCATGGAGCTATTGAGAATGTGTCCTCATCATGGGCTTGAGAAATGGTTTTTGGTTCAATCATTCTACAATGGTTTGGGTAATGAGAGTAGAGCTTTGTTGGATTCAGCTGCTAATGGTCAATTGATGAACCAGGAGGTTAATGCTGCATATGAATTGATTGATGAAATTGCTACTCATAATTCACAGTTTGGTAACCTTAGAGGGCATTCCAAGAAGGTTGGAAAACATGTAGTTGATGATAAGTATGAGAGTTTAGCTGCACAGATCAATGCCATAAGTCAAAAGCTTGATAAGATTGGTACTACAACTCCTCCACCATCACCTGTAGCTGCACTTTCGGGATGCACTGACCCTTTCTGTGATTCATGTGGTTCATTCGGTCATAGTTCCCAGTCATGTACAAGTTCAGTAGAGCAAGTGTGTGCCTTCCAAGCCTACAAGAACAATCCATTTTCCAATACATATAATCCGGGCTGGAAGGATCATCCGTACTTTTCCTACAAGAACAATAGCAATGTGCACAATCCTAAGCAAACTATACTACCTCAGCAAGCACACCAGTAGATGCAGAGATATATACCACCACACCCAGTAGGTTTCAACAGGACACCATTATCAGCACCACCGTTGCCGGCTCAACCTAGTGGTGAAATTTCAGAGCTGAAGAATATGATGTTGCAGATGCAGAAAAATATGGAGGCAAAGCAGATTCACAACAAGCACTTGGAAACTTAGATAGCTCAGTTTGCACAATCAAATGCTCAAAGGCAACCGGGCCACCTTCCATCACAACCTACACCTCCAGTATCACAAGCTCCGCATAATCCCTCGAGGGACCATATCAATGTCATTACATTAAGGAGTGGAACTGCTTATGAGGGTCCGAAAATGCCTACTGATGATGTGAATTATGATGTTGCATGTGGAGCTAAGAAGACCAAGGATGTGGTGATTGAAGATTTAGAGGCAGAGACAGTTCCAGATAAGGAGGCTGAAGCACTTAAGGAGAAGGTAGATGACACATCGATTGATACAATCCCAAGGCCACAGGTGAGGTTGCTCTTTCCGAACAAGGTGGCCAGGAGTAAGAATGATAATAATTTCAGTAAATTTTTAGCTATCGTGAAGAATTTTTAGGTTACTGTTCCTTTTACTGATTTGATAACTCAAATTCCTACTTACATTAAGTTTTTAAAAGATATTTTGAGCAGGAGACGCGAGTTGAATGTGTTGGAGACCATAGCAGTTATGGAGGAGTGCATTGCCATATTACAAAACAAGTCCCCACCTAAGCTGAAGAATCCGAGAAGTTTTTCTATTTCTTGTAACATTAGCCCACTATTTATTGATAAAGCTTTAGGTGATTTAGGGGCTAGTGTTAGTGTCATGCCTTTGTCTTTTTGCAAAAAGCTTGATATGGGTGCTTTAAAGGTCACTAACATTACTTTGCAGATGGCAGATGGGACAGTGAAGTACCCTAAAGGTATTTTAGAGGACGTGCCAGTGAGAGTCGGGAAATTCTTTATTCCTGTTGATTTTGTTGTGTTAGATATGGATGAGGATGCCCATATTCCGATTATAATTGGTCGACCATTCTAACACATTATTGATGTCAAAAGTGATAGTCTTACTCTTTTTGTAGGGGATAATAAAATCACATTTAACCTTAATGCTGCTCTTAAGAGTCTTATGATGGAACAGTCATGGTATGCTATTGATGTCATTGATGAGATTGTTATTGATGATATGGCTCGATCCACTCCAAAGGATCTTCTGGAGGCCGTTGTTTGTCTTGATGTTGGTGTAGGTGAAGGTACAACTGAAGCCGATTGTTTGATCCAGGATCTTACTGGTGAGGAATTGAATCTGGACGAGAGCTAGAGATTTATTGAGTTACCTCAACAGGTTTGTTCTGTCAAGGTGGTAACCCAACCTGAGATGAAACCCCTCCCCTCTAACTTGAAATATACTTTTCTAGATGATAAGGAGTTGTATCCGGTCATTGTTAGTGCTTCTCTTACAGATAGTCAACATGATAAGCTTTTGTCTGTGCTTAAGTCTCATTAGAAGGCTATTGGTTATACGATTGATGATTTGACTGGTATTAGTCTTGATTTTTGAATGCATAGAATTAATTTAGAGGAGGGTCATAAGCCTTGTATACAGGGTCAACGTCGTTTGAATCCTAACATGCAGGAGGTGGTGAAGAAAGAAGTTCTTAAACTTCTAGATGCAAGTATCATTTACTCGGTGCATGATTCCCAGTGGGTAAGTCCCATACAGGTAGTCCCTAAGAAGGGGGGAATAACTGTTGTTCGTAATGATAAGAATGGATTGGTTCCTACTAGAGTTGTTACACGATGGAGAATGTGTATTGATTATAAGAAACTGAATGTCGCAACTAAAGGGGATCATTTCCCCCTCCCATTTATTGATCAAATTTTTGAAAGGTTAGCTAAGAATAAGTATTTCTGTTACCTTGATGGATATTCGGGTTTCTTCCAGACTCCCATCCATCCTGATGATAGAGAGATAACCTCCTTTACATGTCCTTATGGTACTTTTGCATATCGTAGAATGCCTTTTGGTTTATGTAATGCACCAGTTACTTTTCAATGTTGCACGATGAGCATCTTTTCTGAGTTCATAGAGTTTATTATGGAAGTCTTCATGGACGACTTTAGTGGCTATGGTTCTGATTTTGAATCCTGTTTGACTAACTTGACTAAAGTTCTCGAAAGATGCGAGCAGGTGAATTTGGTCTTAAATTGGGAAAAATGCCATTTCATGGTCAATGAAGGGGTGGTATTGGGACATTTGGTGTCCGAGCGCGGTATTGAGGTGGATAAGGCGAAAATACAGGTAATTGAGCAATTACCACCTCCGGTAAATGTTAAAGGGGTAAGAAGTTTTTTGTGTCATGCTGGCTTTTATCGCAGGTTCATTAAAGACTTTTCAAAAATTGCGAAACCACTAACCCAATTGCTTTTGAAAGATGCTGAGTTTAAATTCATCGATGAATGTCTTGAGTCTTTCAATTTGATAAAAAATGTATTAATTTTGGCACCTATCATACAATCTCCCGATTGGAATTTACCTTTTGAGATAATGTGTGATGCTAGTGATTTTGCAGTTGGTGCAGTTTTAGGTCAAAGGAGGGATAAGGTCCTACATGCTATTTACTATGCCAGTAAGACCTTTGATGAAGCTCAAGTCAACTATGCCACCACGGAAAAGGAGTTGCTTGCTATTGTTTATGCATTATATAAATTTCGTGCTTACCTTGTAGGTGCGAAAGTTATTGTTTACATTGACCGTGCAACTCTGAAGTATCTACTTGGTAAGAAGGAAGCCAAACCGAGGCTTATTAGGTGGATTTTGTTTCTCCAAGAGTTCAACCTCAAGATTTCCGATAAGAAGGGAGCAGAGAATGTGGTAGTTGACCACTTATCGAGGATACGTTATGATGATGGGGAGATCTCTACCCCCATCGACGATTCTTTTCCTCAGGAGCATCTGTTTGCTATTTGTGTAAATTCTCCTTGGTTTGCTGACCTTGCTAATTATGTTGTCGAAGGTGTTATGCCCTCTGATTTGACTTACTAGCAGAACAAGAAGTTTTTGCATGACGTTAAGAGATACTTTTGGGATGATCCTAACTTGTTTCGTGAGTGTGCAGATGGTTTATATAGGAAGTATGTTCCGGAATGGGAAGTCTATGGTGTACTTCACCATTTCCATTCATCACCGTATGGAGGTCATGCTGGACCTTCTAAGACAATGTTCAAGGTCCTCGAATTGGGTTTTTATTGGCCCACTATACTACAGGATGCCAGAGCTTTCATTATGTCTTGTGATTCGTGCCAACGAACAAGTAATATCTCACAAAGGCACGAAATGCCTCAAACAGGTATATTGAAGTTGAGATTTTTGATTTTTGGGGTATTGATTATATGGGAGATTCTAATGGAAGATTTTTGATCTTTTAATGAAAACCGTTACATATTAGTTATTGTGGATTATGTTTCTGAATGGGTGGAAGCTCTTGCTACCCCCCATTGTGATTCTAATACTGTTTTGAGCATTTTTAAGCAGGTCATCTTTCCTAGGTTCGGAGTCCCTAGAGCTGTTATTAGTGACAGGGGAAAATATTTCCATGAGAAAAGGTTTGATAAGCTGCTGGAGAAATACGGTGTCTACCACAGAACGGGATTGGCATATCACCCACAGACAAGCGGCCAAGTTGCGGTTTCCAATAGAGAGATTAAGTCTATCATAGAGAAGACAGTTGCAAAATCAAGAAACGATTGCACTAATAAGCTCTATGATGCTCTATGAGCTTACAGGACGACTTTCAAAACTCCAATTGGCACTTCACCGTTCCAGTTGGTTTATGGTAAAGCGTGTCATTTTCCGGTTGAGCTAGAGTACAAGACATATTGGGTAGTAAAGGAGTTGAACATGGATGCTAAGCTTACGAGAGAAAAGAGACTTTTTCAATTGATTGAGCTCGATGTATTCCGTTTAGCAGCATACGATAGTGCCAAAATCTACAAAGAGAAGACTAAGAGGTGGCACGACAAGAGAATCATGAGAAAAGAGTTCCAAGTTTGGGACAAAGTAATTCCATTCAACTCTCGTCTTAGATTATCCCCTGGAAAGCTGAAATCCAGGTAGAGCTGTCCCTTTACGATTACTTTGGTGACCAAATTCGGGTTCATTTGGGTTCAAAATGATAAAGGTGAAAAGTTCAAGCTCTATTATGAAGGTGATGCAGTTGGATTAGTGGAAGAGGTGCAATTCTACAATCCTGACTCACATTGACCAAACCGGAGCCACGGTCAAGCTAATGACCCTAAACAAGCGCTTCTCGGGAGGCAACCCTAGGTTTCTATCCCTTTTTAACTCTTTTTTGTGTTTTTGGTGTGTTTCATTTTATTTTCATAATTTTTAGTTAGCTTGCGTTCGTGTGTTTTTGTGTGTTTTTAGGTATAGTTGAGTAACAAGGGGTTTTCGGTTGAATTCCGAAGTCTTGAGTCTAAGTCAAGGTCAAGGTGTGTGAAGAAAAAAACAGAGAGTAGAAATTTATTAAGTGTCTTAGAGAAAAAAAAAAGAAAAAAAAGGGGAGTATCGAGTTCACAGGGTGATACAAACGCATGGGGGTTTTATGCACCCACATTTGACCCCTAGAACCCCAGAGAATTTTGTGAAGAAGCCTGGTGTGTACGCATGGGGTTTTATGCGCCCGCATCATACCCCCAGTAGCTGCTCTAAGTTTTCCTCCCGCATTAGATGCGACGCACAGATCTCCTATGCGGGCGCAGTTTAGCCCGAAAAACCTGCCTTCATTTTTTTTATTATTTTCTTTCCTATTTATTTTTCTTTTACTATCTCTTACTCCTTTTCTTATCTTTTCTCTCACCTCACATCTCACCTCATATCTTCTTCTTCTTTAACCCTCAGCCTCCATTAAAACCCCATACTCAAAAAACTTCTTTCTCTCATATCTCACTCAATCTTCATCCAAATCAACCCAAATTTTAACACACTCATCCTCTCACCTACCTCAACCAAACCCTTCTATCAATTTTCGTAAAAAAGTCCGTTCATGGGTCACTAGAGGCGCGCATTTTTTGGCAATTTTGGGGACGTTTTTGGCTATTTTTGGGCTCATTGAGTGTCTTTTCTACTCTATTTTCACTTCATCTTCTTCTATTAAGGTATGAAACCCATTTTGAAAAATTTTTGGCAAGTTTTATAGATTTTTCATTATGTTCAAATTCTAGGGTTTTATAGTTATGAATTGTAGTATGTGTTTTTTATGTTTTATGCTTCTGTGATGTTAATAATTGCTTGTTTAGTTGTTATTAATTATTAATTTCAAGTTTATAGCTTAACAAGTTCATGCTTTGTGTTGGTTTGTGGAACAATGATATGGTTGATGGTGATGATGGTATTGTAGGCATTTCATGCAAACTTTTAGACTTAACTTGTGTTGTTAATGTTGTGTAGCACCAATGCTTGTTGTGATTGCTCAAATAGATGCTAAGTATTTGCTCATGCTCTCTAATTTCATGAAGTTCGTAGCTTGGTTTATGGTTATAATGCTCTTGCTATTTGCTACTAGAGTCCATTATTATGCATGAGCGTTTGATTGAGTTGAGTGAAATGTGATGCTTTGTAATAGCTTTTGGAGTTTGGAGTAACTGTGAATGTTGAGGTAATTGGCTTTGTGATGATGGTAGCTTTGGTGGAAGTTGTTGGATATCATGGAATTATGTTGAAATCCATTAGTCATGGTAATTGTTTTGCAGATTTGTGGTCGTTGGCTATATTGATAAAATAGATGGCTCATGCCGAAATTTCCGCTGGACTTGTCTATTTGAGGAATTAATTGCTACTTGAATCTTGCAATGTTGTGTTGTTTGGCTATGTTCTTCATCCATGGTTGTAATGCTTTTCTTTTCAACTTTCAGGAACCATGAGCTCTCACAGAAGTTCACGAAAGTCACAACGGACCGAGGCCACCAACTCGGCTTCAAAAGGGAAGCATCCCGCCGGATCCATTTCTGGAGACCTTGCTCAACCAAACCACTGACAAGAACTGCCCGCTTTGAGAGGCTCCAAAAGCGGCCCATCAGCTCCACGAGATTCTTTGACCGTAGTAGTTGTGATGATTTGGGGATCATTGACCAAGTGGTCTAGATGGCACAAAATATTGGCTTGGGGGCATGGCTCGGGATCACTATGCTAGGACTGGATGGAATACCAATGGCACCACCCACTTACCGAGAGCTCACATTGGAGTTCCTTTCGACTTTCCATTTCCGAGTGATAACATGAAATCTTAGCAACCCGAGGGTACAAACTGGGGTGGTTAGCTTCACTATTTTCAACACCCACTATGAGATCCCTTTATAAAAGTTCAAAGAATATTTCTTTTGGGATCTCGATAACAAGGTCTCCGTGCCTCTTGAGTTCAGTTGGGCAGATTATGAGGAATCTTCATGGTGGCTTCGTATCACCGACGGCACTACCCCCTATGCCTCATCTACAAGCAAAGCCTCGGAAGTCCAACATGCAGCTCTTCGCTATTTACTCCGCTTTAATGTTTACTGTCAATTCTCCCGAGGGGAGTTGGGGCAGGTATACCCAGACGAGTTCCGATTATTATGGTTAGCCACAGAGGGTTCCCACCTCCGGGACCGAGACTATAACTACGGGTTCCTCCTAGCCTGCCGCTTTGCTGAAATTGCAAAGGGTGCTACCAACACCGGGGCCATCTACTGTGGGGGCATGATTACTTGGCTGGCTTACCAGTTTGGCCACCAGGAGAGCTTTGATGGTTTGCAGCCTGTGGAAGCAAGCCCGTTGATGGATACCCCTTCACTCCGGACTGCCGGCTTTTGCAGGACCTACACTAGGTGTCGTCAGGAATGCCTAGTGTGGAATGTTCGGGAATTGACTAGGTGCTACCTCCCCAATGCTTTCACCTCCACTCATTACCTTGATCACCCTGATGGCGTGAACCCATGGAGGGTCCCACCGGACCCTATTCCACTGGCACAGAGGACGGATGTAGAGAAGAGGGCCCTTAGAATTGCCCAAGTAGTACAGCAAGCAGGGGGTGTCCCTCAGGAGGACATTCCTCAATATCAGGCTCCGCCACCACCTCCAACTCAGGGTGGATTCGACATGACTCCACTGATGAACCGCTTAGATGAGATGCATGCTTATAACACTAAGCGGTTCGATCATATTGAGCAGCAGTTCGAGCACTACGAACATCGGTTTGACAGGATAGATGATAGTGTCTGTGGCCTCCGGACGGATATGGACCACCTGCAGAGGGTCCAGTAGAGAGAGCACATGCACCATGTGAGCTCGGGTAACGTTCGACCATTTCCTAACCATCCTAACTTGCCGCCCAAATATGACCCGAATGTGGACCCCACCTCCTACCCACTCTCTCACTACTATTCTCAATGTCCACCTTATGGTTGGCCCGACCATCAGTAGGAGGGTTTGAAACCTCCTCCCGCCATGTTCTTCCTGATTATGTGTCTCGGGACGGGACAATGTTCGGCTTGGGGGGGTGATAGTTACTCATGTATAGTATGTAATTAGTAAAAAAAATAATCAGAAAATCTGAAAAAAAAAATCAAAAAAAATTAGTTTAGTTTCGTTTTGGTTAATTTTCTTAACCTTTTCTTTTTGGAGTTGGTTTTGTTTTTCCTTTTGCATGATTGACCATTGGAGCAGGATTATGTTGGTATGCTCGATATTGGATTCCCGGTTATTGGTTGAGTTTGCGTTGGGTTAGATGTTCCTAAACTCTGCTTTTCTTTTACTTTTCCTTGGGTGTTTTGGGATAACTGTTTAGCCTTAGGATTCATTATTGTATAGCGTAAGTTTTTACTGCTTTAGTAGGACTGTTGCATGGTTTGTACCATTCAATAGGGGTGTGAGTTTACATTTGACTAAAGAAATTGTACTGCTTTCCTAGTTTAGTGTACCTTAGTCTTAGAAAGAGAGTTCATATTGTGAATGGCTAGCCACTCGTCCTAGCATCTGTTGTTTATGAGATTTAACTCTTCATGTACCCGTGTGCTTAAATTTTTGAAAACTTCATGATGCTTGTATTCAGATGAGTTTACTTATGTGATTTGTCGGGCATGACTTTGTCTTAATTTTCTAGCATTCCTTGTTTTCATCAACGTTGTATAACCTTACTTGGGTCTTGGACTTGAACTGTGTTAACGGGAGGATTCGAGCCACTTTCAATCTTATAGGCTACATCAAATTGTGTTCTTTTCGTGTGTGTGTAGTTCCTGGTGCAATTATGATCTTTGGTTTGCCATTGGACTTGAGAAGCATTTGATTGAGGTTTTCTTGCATGTTGCACATGATTAGAGGCATTACTTTGTTTTTAGAGCTTTCAGATACATTACTAGGATTTTCATGTTAAACACTCTTTCCCCTTGATCCTATGTTTCTTAAGCCTATATCCCTCACAAAATTTAACCGCATTACAACCCTATTCAGCCTTGGTGTTTGGTGACATGTTGTATGCCCAACCTTGGCTTAGGGGAGTCATATGGTGGTTTGTTGTGGTTGTTGAAAGTTGTGATGGTGTATTTGGAGGATTTGGTGAAATTGTGAATTTTTGATGTACAGGAGGTTTTACAAGTTTCACGTTAAGGCTCGCGTACCGATGACTGCAATTGTGTATCAAAACACAAGGTGTTGATTTGTAAATGTGATTTGGAGTTTGGCTGTGTACGTGTGATGGTTCGGTCTTAATGGCTAATTATTAAGAGTCGTGAAACTAAAGTGAAATAAAAATGAAAAAAAAGCAATGAAATTGGAAAAAAGTGAAGAAAATTTATTTTTTTCAAAAAAAACAAATTCAAATCGAATGAATTTGGTTTATATATGTTCTTTGAATGAAAATCTTATATATGATTTGGTGTGAAGTGAATGAAAATTTAAATGTTTGGCTTGATTTGGTTGGAATTGGACGACGGGAGACATTGATATCATTTTATGATGTGTCGGTGAGTCTCCGATGTTTTATATGCGTATACCTCGCATTTTCCGCCACATTATCCCAAATTTATCCTACCCTTCACCCTAGCCCTACATTACAATCTTATAAAGTCCTCTTTGATCATCATGTACATGTTATAATTGATTGTGGAAGAGTCCTTTGGCAAAGTTGTAGAGTATTAATTGCATTTCGAGTCGACTTTAGGATTGAGTGTATACCTTTAAACACTTGCATGAGGTGTGAGATGTGGATTTGGGTTCTTCAAACTTGCATTTAAACACTTGCATTTGCACTCCATCTTCTTATGGTTGGGTGGTGAGGGTGAGCTACATTGTTAGATGCTCAATTGTGTGCAGTGACAACCCGTGAGCTATTCTAGTCATCGATCCATTAAACTTGCTTAGTTGGCTTTGTTTGACTTGTGTTTAGGATTGTGCAACAATTGACTTGCTTTAATCTTGGTAAACTTGGATGAATCCTTGAGTTTTGATGCATGTGATTTTATGGGGTGAAAGTCATTTCGTTGTTTTTTCTCAGGACGAGCAAAGGCTCGGCTTGGGGGAATTTGATTTGTGTGGTTTTCATGGTGTTTTTTCCCCTTGTTTTGGGTCAATTTTATGCCTAAGAGTTGTGTTTTGGCTAGATTTTAGCTCATTTGGTGTTCTTTGGCTATTTTGAAGTGTTTTGCCAAGTTTGATTGATTCCCGACGATTTTAGAGCTCTTGACGATTTTAGTTAATTAGTAAGCCCTAATTTGACGATAATTGTGAGATTGAACATTCCTTGTTAGTGAATCAATTAGTTGTTCTTGGTGACCTGAATGACCCTAGGTTTAAATTATTGGTTTTAATCATCTTCATTTCCCGTAGTTAATTAGTAGTTAATTGGTAGTCAATTAGTTAAATCAACATTTCTCAACCAAGGTCGTTTACACGGTATAAGGTTTTTAGAACTAATAGAGTTCAATTGCTTCCTTGAGGATTCGATCCCTACTTCCCCATCTACATTAGTTAGAGTTGTTTGGTTTATTTTTGATAGGTGTGCGACAGCCTCATCAAGTAACAGTCAAGTAAAGTCTTAGAGGATGGCCTGGAGTCGGGGATACTAGGATGGGCAGATACATGAGATATTCCTTGATTTTGTCCAAGCCTTGCTGGCAGTCATCTTACCATTCCTTTGGAGCATCTTTCTTTAGCTTCTTGAAGATGGGCTCACATACCATAGTAACCTTGGAAATGAATCTACTTATGTACTGAAGTCTTCCTAAGAATCCCCAAATTTCATTTTCGGTCTGTGGTGGATTTAAAGACACGATGGCTTTGATTTTTGTTGGGTCGATTTCGATGCCTCTAGCACTAACCGCATGATCCAGAAGTTTTCCAAAAGTAACTCCAAAGGCACATTTTTGAGAACTGAGTCTCTTGCTGAACCTTCGGAGTCTTTCGAAGAACTTTATCAAGGCAGGGGTATGTTCACTCCTTTCCTTAGTCTTCACTATCATGTCTTCCATGTATACCTCTACTTCCTTATGTATCATATCATGATGGAGTATAGTTGCAATGCATTGATATGTAGCCCCGACATTCTTTAGGCCGAATGGCATGACCGTGTAGCTATATATCTCCCATGGAGTAGTGGAAGTCGTCTTCTCCATATCCTTTTCATCCATTTTAGTCTGATTGTAGCCAGTGTAACCATATATGGAGAATAAAGTATGGTTGGCTGTATTATCAACTAGCACATCGATGTGTGGAAAGGGAAAATCATCCTTTGGACTGGCCTTTTTCAGATTTCGAAAGTCCACGAACATTCTTACTCTTGTGCATTCTAACCCGAAGAGCAGTCAAAGTTCTTGTGCATTAAGATCATTTGATTCGGATTTCCTTTTAGTGATTGGAGTAGCCTCATCTTGTATGAAGTGACAGTCAAAGAAGATTTCCAATCCTGGGTATGTCACTCCATCAACATCATAGAATTGCACGAGAAATTCAAAATAGGGGAAGTTCTCACCTTCTTTTATGAGGTTCCCGTTCAAGGTAAGGGAGAAGGGGCGGATTACAACATCCCCATCCTTTTTAGCTGTTTTCTGATTCTGAAGTTTCTTGTGGTTGGAGGTTAAAAAAGGCGACGGCAAGAGCCCTTCTTGATTCCATGTCTATTCCAGCGAAGTATCCTTGGTTGCGAAGTAGGGCATTCCCAACAAGGTTTGAGTGAGGATCGATGTCGAAGGGAGATTTATCTCCTTCCTCGATGGTAGCAATCGAAAATCCCCATAAATCTTCATTATCATCATCGTGTTTGATGTTGATGATAGGTTGATCGGTGGCTTGGATCCTCGTTCGAGATGCATCAATAGTAATTCACTACCCCTTCTAGCATGAACCTGATCATTTGATGAAGAGTGGATGGAACCGCCCCTAGTTCATGACATGAAACTTCACTTCCCTCTCAACAGGTTCCGTGAGCAAGTTGAGCCATATAACCCCCATGGTGTCCCTTCTCTTATTATCATAAGCACGAATGGCTTGATTGCTAGTGCGGAATTCTTCTTGTGATATCCCGAGCTTTCGAGCGGTTCTCAAAGAACACACGTTGACAGCTGAGCCATTGTCAATCAATGTCATAGGTACATTGAGTTGTTTACTTATGACGGTGATCTAGAGAGCTTTATTATGACTCAATCCTTTAGTCGGGATGTCCTCATCAGAAAAGAAGATGGATGGCTTGTTGTGATCATGGATAATACAGTTGACCAAACCATCCGGAGTTGTGTCGTCAGCCACATTTAAGGTCATAAGGGCCTTGACTAGAGCTTTTCTTTGCTTTTCCGAAGAGACTAGCAGTTGCCATATGTTGACATTAGCCTTGGTTCTTTTGATATGCTTGATAAACATATTTTCCTCTTGAGATGAAGGAGGTGGTGGAGTTGCTTGAGTATTATTTTGATTTTGTGTTGTGTTAAGGCATCCTGTTCGGGTGAGGACTTGAACCTTGTTGTCGTTAAGAGGTGACAAGGGCTTAAGAACCTCGGCGATATCATTGTCTTCATGGAGGAGAGTGTGGTAAGTGGTTTGCACTTCGTTTCCAGTATAGACGTCTTCATCATCACTATCCCGTATTCCATTGAATTCTAGGATGGATGGCAAGGTGATTGTTTTTGGGGTAGATTGTCCCACAGGAGAGATCAAGTTGAGTGGGTCAAAAGAGATTTCATCTTTTTCGACCACGTTGATGTAAAGTGATATGTCGTTGGAGAATTTATGGCATCCTGTAGGCCAGTGGCTATTGAGGGATAGGAGGAACCAAGTGAAGAGGTTCCTCGATGAGCTAGTGCTATTTGATGCTTCTTTCCCAAGTGATGAGGCTGTACACCATTTCATTGATATGCTTATTCCAGTATTTCTTGACCATTAAGCTCATATCTATACTTTTTAGATCGGGTTCCTCCGAAATTTCCTCCAGAAGTTCTATGGATAGTTTAATGAAGGGACTTGGTAGTTCAACATTTTCGTGTTCATTAAAATTCCATTTACATAGTCGAAAATAACATTTTGGATTATTGATGGGCTCATCCCATCCTGTTTCCATTCTTTCTATTTGAACCTTTATCCAACAGTCACATACATATTGATCTTCAGAGGGAGGAAAATCGTCGGAAGTCTTTTCTCCTTCTTCAATTATTTTGGGAGTGGGACACTCTTTATCCAAGGCGTTCTTTGGGACAGTTCGTCCTACGAAAGTAATAACATCAATAGGAACAAAGTAGATGTTCTCCTCTTCGATCATGAAGATTGCTTGAGGGTTGGTTTGGATGTTGAGCATCTTTCCACCGGGGCGGAGTGGGGAGCCTTCCATCTCCAACCATGTCTTGTAAAAGGTTTTTTTAGAGTCCAACATTCTTCGTTAGTGTGACGTCTACCTTGATGATACTTGCAGTATTTGTTGGCATGCCATCGTAGTGACCTCTTTTCGGGAGTAGGATCTGTAGTTGGTCCCACTAGAATTTTTTTTGCCGTTTGATTGGAGTCTTTCAAATGCTTGAGTATTAGTCATACCCAAGGGAGTGTACTCACGTCGGCCGTGAAAAGAAGCTCTAGTTTCTTCGACGGCATTAATGTTGTTGGAAGTGGATGGTCCTTTTGTTTGCTTTGTCCTCGGATTGCTTGGCCATTTTCCTTTTCCACTTTCCTTGTTAAGATCGTATTCAAATTTGATTCCAATGTGGTAGACTTGTTCAATATTACTATGGGCCAAGTACTTGAGATGATTTTTATACATTGAAAGCAAGTTAGCAATGAATATCTTGACTTGCTCCTTTTCTGGTGGTGTAGTTACCATCTGTGCCACGACTTCTCTCTAACGAGATATATAAGAGGTGAAACCTTCCTTTTCTCCTTGTTTGAGAATTTCAAGCTCTCTTTATGAGGTGTTTGCTTGAGTATTTCCATTATAGCAAGTCGTGAACGCGTGAGTTATGTCCTCCCTAGTTGATGGATCCTTGTCGGAAAATGAGAAGAACCATTTCTAATATACGGGATCAAGAGTCATAGGAATGGTTCTTTGGTAGAGCCTTGGGTTGGTTTTCTTCACATCCATGTAGAACTTGAAGCCTCTTAAGAAGTACTTTGGATTGTCGATAGCTTTGAATTTTGGAAGTTCAGCAATGGAGAACTTTTCTTGCAAGGTGTCGATCAAGTTTCTTGCAAGGTGACCGTCCTAGCTACCTTCTCTATGTCTTGTATTGTGTGCCTATTCTTGAGATTGTTCATCTCAAGTTTCATTTCTCTCAAGGCTTGTGTTACTTGGGCTAAGGCAAGAGCCATTTCGTGCATTGTGATGGGAGATTCTTGGTCGCTCATTGTTGGATCAAATTGTGTTATATTTTCTTGATCGTGAGTTGGAATGTCTTTTCGAACAAACCTTGTGCCTTGTTTCCTAGTCGAAAGAGGAGTCGTTGATTTGGTTCGTGCACGATCTATCCTGCGATGTTTAGATTTTAGAATGTTTGCTTTCACTTGTTTTATTGACTTGACTCTAAGACACATGCAAAACCTATCATGGTTTCTTCCTTGCTCTACATGAATGGATGATGCACAGTATTTCATTTCCCCTTATTCTTTTTTTTTCTCTTCCTTTTTTTTTTTGTTATTATTATTGGGGAAGATGAAGATACTTTTTACAAAATGAATGCAACCTATGGGGGTCTATATGGACATTCGGTCAACATTACAAGCAACCGTGGTCTACAAGCAACTCTCTAGGTGAAAAGGATACGAGAAAGCTAGATTCCTGCAAACAACATTTATACAAGCATAGAACATGGGATCATATAGCACGTCGCACGTAATAGCACACCTGTGCATGAGGTCAAGTCCCACAATCCTAGCCAAGGTTCTAAGAGGCGACTAGAAGTAAGGCTTAAGGTGTCCAACTATCCACACCAAAACATAGTGGTCATCCAAGTTGGAAATCCATTATGAATCAAATAGGTCATGGTTAGGATGGACTCCAATTAAGGAACGGCCTAGGTAGGTCACCTAACCATCCTTAACATAGGTCCCCCGGGGTGTCTCAACTATAAAACATACTTTATGAGACGTGTATCCTAAAGCAAGAGCTTCACATGGAAATTACATGAATTTATGCCTAGCAAGTAGAATTCGATATTATAAATGTAAAATTACAAGACTTTTCGAGTTTCTTCCACTGTCCTTTAAAATTGAAGGAATTTACCCAATGGAGTCGCCAAACTGTTGACCCGGAGCATTGGGGGCCCACGAGTCATTTATTACAGGATATTGAATGTCGTGTTAGTTTGTCAGTATACATTGAGTATTCTTTGCTTGCGGGTGAGTCTAGAATGTCAAAACCCAAGTAGAGAAGTCGCCACCTTTCTCCGTTCGGGAGCTAACATAACCCAAATAGGTCATACCCCAATGGCAAAATGACAGCGAAGGATAAGAAGGTCTCATATCTCTGGAATCGGGGATGACGGTAAGGAAAACAGTAGGCCACATTGTCCCCCCGCGTATAGGGGCCTTTACTTGTTCTCATGTGTAATTTCACGATCATAATATTGAATTAAAGCAATCATATTTGCGGTTTAGATCTACAAACACGTATGGAAATAAGGCTAGGCGGGATTTAGTTAAGGCACACAAAATTTCCGTTTTATCATGCATGAGTGATCCCTTTAGGATTACATTAAGGCCCTGTTCTCCTCATCTTATTTTTACTTATTTTCAGCAAAAAATAAGTTCAGATCAACGAAAATAAGTTCAGATCAGCGAAAATAAGTTCAGATCAGCAAAAATAAGTTAGTTCATCAAACATAAGTTGAGATCAGCAAAAATAAGTTCAGTTCCGCAAAAATAAGTTTAGTTCTGCAAAAATAAGTTCAGTTCAAAAAAAATAAGTTCAGTTCAAAAAAAAAAAAAAAGAAAAATCTCTATGTATTATACAAATTAATTTGTACATGGATATTCATATGTGCGCATCTTTTTAAATGAGAAATTATGCTATAAAAACAGTAGAATATAATTTTATAAATATATAGGTGGCATTTTCGAAAAGAATATGTATTGTATGGAAATAATATAAAAAAAAATATTTACATATGATTTTATATTTTTGATGGTAAATTGGAAATATATTATTTTATATAAAAATAAATATATGTTAATATATTACATGGAAACTATATGATATTAAAACAAGATGACAAAATATTGTGCATGCCTTTGTCCATGAGATTGTTGAAATTTGAGGGAAAAAATTAGATTATATATAATTTAGAGATTATAATAAATCAATTATTTTCAGCTAAATAAAATTCAATTATAGTATATAATTTCCCTATAATTTTAATTAGAATAAAACAAATTCGGCAAAAATAAGTTCAATTCTGTATAAATAAGTTTAGTTCAGCAAAAATAAGTTCTGATCAGCAAAAATAAGTTCAATTCAGCAAAAATAAGTTCAGTTCAGCAAAAATAAGTTCAGTTCAGAAAAAATATGTTTAGTTCAGCAAAAATAAGTTCATATAAGCAAAAATAAGACGAGGAGAACGGAGCCTAATTTTAATCTTGAATTAGTCGAAACATGATTTCTGTGTGATTGAAATTGTTAAACGTATAGCATGAATCACTTAAAGCCTTAAGCATGGTTTCTACTTTAGATTGATTTTAGTTTAAGGTCGTATTATGAATACATGAATTTCATTATAAACATGTCAATTATTTAACAAAGCATTAAAATCACGTAAACTTGCAAACTAACTCATTTGATGGACTTCAGACGATGATTTTGATGTTGTTGGCTTCGTTCGAAGTACCTTTCATGCAAGTCGACTACCCTTTCTTATTGAGAGCTTCAAGAACCTTAATTAATTTGTAATAATAATATTAATAATTGTTTGGCAAGGTTTTTGAAAGAGGGCACAAAAACCGAAGGTATTTGAGAGAGAGAAAGTGACAAGTTAGAGAGAGAGTGTGTGACAAGGTATTTGAAGATGTGTTTTGATGATGAAGTTTTGAATGAAGGTCGAAGGAGGGGGTATATAGTGTTGGATTTATCATCGTTGAGTACCAGGGCGCCGGAGGAGCACTAGGACGCACGATGAGCACCAGGACGCTCGAGGTGAGCGCCACGGTGCCCACTGAGCGCAATGGCGTAGCTCCTCTGGGCGCCAGGGCGCTGGTTGAGCGCCTGGAGGCTCTCCATGTGCTATGGTGCCCAGTGCCCTGAATTTCCATTTTCACGTGGAATATCTCCAGTGCTTCCTTATTTCATATATTTTCTTCCATAAGTCGAAATATTTCGACATGTGATGAGAATATACGAAATTTACTTCCATAACACCATTTATACACTTCCATAACCTTAAGTTGCCATAAACAGAACAAACCTTTCTAGAAGGTTCGTCGAATCCGGTCACATTTGTAGGCTTATATTATTTTTTTTAATGAAATGAAAATAATAATAAAACGAAAATAATAAAATCATTTTCAGTGTACTTAAACCGTTATAACTCATCATCGGTTAACCCCTATCGGCAACAATTTTAATTATTTAATTATTTATTTATTTATTTTCAAGCAATCGGCATTGAAGAATCGGACATTGTTGCGACGTGGTATACAATAATCATCAGCTGTTAGGTCAGACCAAAAAGAGGTGTCTACAATACACTTCCGTAACCTAGAGTTGCAATAAACCGAACAAACCTTATTACAGGGTTCGTCAAATCCAATCACATTCATAAGCTTAAATTAATTTATTTTACTTTTAAAAATGAATTGAAAATGAAACGAAAATGAAATGAAGATAATAAAATCATTTTAAGCGTACTTCAACCGTTGTAACTCATCATCGGTTAACACCTATCGACAATGGTTTTATTTATTTATTTTCAAGCACATGACTTTCTAGAATCGGACATTGTTGCGACATGGTACACGATAATCACCAACCGTTAGGTGGGACCAAAAATAGGCTTCTACAGTACCTCTAATCATGAGTGGTCTTTGGTGCTTGCTGATGAGGCTCTCGTTATGCTGCTCATAGTTCCATGGTGGAGAATCGAGTAGAGAAGATTCTTGGCGAACTCCTTCTTTATTAGAATTTTGAGTTTGACTATTATGACTTTCTATTGCCCGGGCCGAGCAATGACGTATTTTGGTTGGAGGTAGCTTAGCTATGACCTTGACATGGTCGACCTTGGCAAGCCGATCCTTACTTTGAGTTATGCTCAGATTTGGGAAACTCACTAGAACTCGAGACCCAAGATAGAGGTGACTCCTTTGAAGGAAGGAGACTTGACTATTTCTAGACACTTCATGATTTAGATGAGGAGTGTCTCTCCTTTGTTTAGGACTGAGGCTAGAAACGCTGAGAAAGCAGAGATGAAGGTTATGAGTGTTGACTTTTCAAGCCATCCATCTAACATTTTTTCTAAAAGAGACCGGCTCGATCGCCTAGGAATGCTCCAGTATGGGAGCGACTTGAGAGGCTTCCTCCTAGACATGAGAATGAGAAGAAGGTGAATAGGACTAGAATAATGAAGAAGAAGAAGAAGAAGACTCATGGCGCTGTTGAGATAGTGGAGGAAAGTTTAGAAAGTGAAGAAGGAATCTAAAGGAGATACCTAGTAGTATGACTGTTTCACTTCACATGTTTACTTTTGATAATGATATTGAGATGTTTAGCGTTAGTTATCATTGTAGTCGATCTTTATTATCATCGTTTGACTTGTATGTAGTAGCATTTGGTGCATGATGTAGTGTTTAATTGCCATTATTTTCCATAGTTTTCCTTAGTTTGTTGAGTTACTTTTTTGTTCTTTTTCCTTATTTTTCCCTATTTTTCCCATAGTTTTATGGTAACTTAGTTCCCACGCCTTTTTGTCATATTTTTCTCCTTTTTGTGTTGTTTTGTGTATTGTCTCATTCTTGTAGGTTTCTTGATGTGGATTTTAAGTGGTACTCGCAAATACAACCTAAAACTCACGTGTTGTTTATCAATTAAATTCTTCACTCCTGAATTATTTAATTGAAGGCTAATTAATTAATACACTCCTATAATTAATTAACTAGGATCTAAATTTGTTTATCACTCCTGACTCACAAATTTATGAAGAAAAATTCGAACAAAGTTTACTCACAAACTTGCGCATATTTCGGAATTCAATGTATTGAATTTTCAATGTGTAAAACTTACTTAATTACATCGTATTGTTGATTATTTATAGGAATCAACAACAAAGTCCTAACTAGAATCTACAAAAGAATCACGCATAAACTAGGAAAATAAATCCTAATCTTGCTCAACAAACTAAAGATAAGATTGCCACATCATCATACAACTTGCACTTTGATCTTATCTTTGCTAACAAACTCTAACTAACTAACTAATCAAGAAATATCGTAACAACCTAACTAGATATTTAATAAACAAGATAATCATCAGAAATTATCATAAAAATCACGAAAATATCTTGGTGCCCATGATTGCTAAAATTCATGCAAATTCTCGCCACAAAGAACCGTCAATTTTTGCGCAACTTCCAAGATTCTTCAAGAACTTCAAGAAATGCTTCAAGATTCAATCTTTTAATCAAGAAATCTTCAAGAAACCATTCTTCATGTCTTTTAGTATATTTATGATGATCAAGACTCCACAAGAATTAATAATAATAATTTCCAAATTGAAAAAACACTATTAAGTGAAATGGGAAAAACTCATGGAGCAAACCAACTTGTTCCTTGTAACTACCACTGTGATCCATCCACATTATTTACCATCGTAACCCAAACCTGTGATTTATCTGTAATAAAACCAATGGGATTTATCATTAGGCTAGTTGGCTCATTTACTGTTGGTGTTTCATCACAAATATTCAAATTCACATCATTTCTCCATTTTGGTATGGAAACCAAGGCAAAATATAGTGAAGCTACACAGAGTATTTAGCGTTGGTTCAGGTCGGATATTATTTATTTTGAAGCCATTTGGTCTAGTCGAAGTGTTACCATGCTCGATGGTCCATGATATTGCAAGGTTCACTCACGATATCGTAAACCATAGCTTAGCGACTTAGCTCAAACAAGCAAGCACCAACCCTCATAATGAGCACAAGGAAAGAGTAAATATTGCAACGGCCCTTTTATTTCACCAATATCTCTCAGCATACTCCATATTTTCATGTTATATCAATTGCAAGTTAATTTATGTGTCGTGATCTTCGAAACGATAGGTCATTTACCCAATTCTGATGAGTATTGACTGAGTTATGCCTTTTTAAGCTTAACAGTTTGTGCAATTTGAGGCGTAGCGGCATGTCACGAGTAGACCAGTTAGTCAGCACGTGTCAGGCCGCTGGCTACAGTAGCAGCCGCTAGCCCTTTGTTTTCCAGCGTGTTCTGTTTTACTTTTTTACAACTTTCCCCCACTGATGCCCCAACTTGGTGATGTTTTTTCCTATATAACCAAAGGCAGCTGCTGAAGTGCCATAGAGAATCATAGTTAGAGGTAGTTAGAAATAGTTAGAAGAAGTAGAATATAATTTAGACTTTCATTTGCTTTGTAGATTGATTTGTACTCATTTTGATTAGTGAATTAATTCTTCAAACAATTCCCCATAAGTTGTAATTTAATCTCTTTTAATTCAATTCAAGGTTAGTATTCAAAGTATTGTGGTTCTTGTTCATCGTTTCTTGAGTTGTTATTCAAAGTAATTTGGTTACTGTACTTGGTTTCTTAGGGTCATGTTCTTAGTTTGATGTTCTTGGGTAGATATTCAAGTCTTCTTAGTTTTTTATTCTTGGTTGATCATATTTGTATTGGGGTATTAATGGAGTAAAAGCTTCAAGGTTCTTTAATTACAAGGATTAAAGTTTCATAGTACATTTCTAAATCATCTTCAATTTCCATTTCAATTACATATTTTGTAGCTATCTTCGTTACTTTGAAGTTTTGCTTCATAAGCTTTTTATCAAGTTAAACTTGTCCTAGCACTCTTGATTTTTGTTCTTTTTTTTTTGTTCTCAAGATTAAACTTGCCCTTATTCTTAATTAACATTGTTTCAAGTTCATAAGCTTTGTTCTCAAGTTAATCTTATCCTTGCACTGTTGCTTTTTGTCTTATTATTCTCAAGATTAAACCTTGTCCTTGCTTTCATTTTCTTTATTGTTTTTATATTTTGATTAAATCACTTACATAACTTATTTCTTTGTGATAATAGTGATAAATAAACAAGCTCTTTCCCTTTTTATAACTTCTATTTAGTTTAATTTATAATCCATTGTCGCAAATTATTTCTTTGTTATAATTTGTAATCATGAATAAAATTATGTGGTTAAATCGTAAAATGTGTAGTGAGTAGTTTTTAGTGATAAGGTGTGGGTGAAACCCTCACCTCCTATATGTTTTAGTGTTTCTTGCAAGAGTCTTTGCTTGGGGGTGATTAGTGTTGGATTAAGAGGTGCTTGTTCACATTTCTAAGACAAGCTACCATAGATGTTGTACCCAGGTTCCTCAACGAAAGATCGAGAGATGCATTTGAGTGAGGAATCCCCTTGTTCGATTGATTCAAGTACCATGAGAATAGGTCCTTGGGTTAAGGGACGTTACTAGTCTTCGTGATTGTGCTTAGGAGTCGTTTTGTGTTCACGCCATGAGAATAGGTCGTGTTCATAGTTCCGCTCGTCATGCTAGCTTGAGAGAGTAGACATGGCTCTTAGAATGATTTCTCGTAGATGTTTTCCCCTAGACTTGGATCATTGTAGGATTAAAACCTTTATAGTGGTTGTGACTGGTGAATCTCGTACATTAGAACCTTTTAGTTTTGTTAGTCTTGTGTTAATATTAGTGACTTTAACGATTATCCAATCATTGGAATATCTGACTTAGCTTAATCAACACTTGAGCTTCTTAGTGTCTAACTTTGCTCTCATGGGATTCGATCTTTACTTGCCCTTGCTAGTAGCCTAGTGAGCCTTGTATGGTTTATCTTTTGTAGCCACTTCGACTGTCTATCAGTGCACATGTAATGAACTTTGAAATTGAAATAAAAATGTTTCATTATCAATTTGCAAGTACAAATGAAAATTTTCTTTACAAATTAAAATCAAAATTCTGTTAATATAATGGTTGTAATACAGAGATGTTTTTATTTTATTATTAGGGCCGCACTTCGGATCAAAGTTTCCCACTTATCCCTTAATAGAGAATCAAGCCAGCCATAGTTCTGAGTTTGCAATGATCTGAGGATTTATACATAGTACTTCTTCAACTAGTCGAGGTTTGTGAGATTGAAGAAGCTTTCACCGTCTATGTCTGTCAACTCAACTGCACCACCTGGTAGAATCTTCTTGGTGATATAAGGAAGTGTCCAGTTCGGACGGAACATGTCACGAGGATCTAATACCGTCTTTCTAAGAGCTTTGAGAACCAAGTCACCCTCCTTAATGTCTCTAACCTTAACACGCTTGTTGAAGTGACGCTCGATCCTCCTTTGCTAGACTTGCACATGGTTAAGAGATTTGAGCCATTTCTCATCCAACAGAAGCAAGACGTTGTATCTAGCACTAACCCATTCTGCTTCCGGCAGCTGAATTTCCAAGATGATTCTTACAAAGAGAATTTTGAATTCCACTAGTTGTACTACTTCCATACCATAGACTATCGAGAAAGGAGTACCTCCTATTGAATTTCGGATCGAAGTACGATATCCCCAAAAGGCAAAAGGCAATTGGAGAGGCCAATCCTTGTATGTATTTGTCATCTTAGAGATAATCGTCTTGATGTTGTTGTTGGCTGCTGCTTCTGCATAATTAGTGTGTGGTCGATAAGGTAAAGATCTGTGATGTTTGATATTGTACTTGGTCAGTACACTTTCACATTCCGCTTAGAAATGAGAACCATGGTCACTAATGATCTCATGTGGAACCCCATAACGGCAAATGATGTTGGTTTCGATGAATTGAGAAACCTTCTTAGCTTGGAGACTTTTAAACGAATCTGCTTCAACCCATTTGGTGAAATAGTCGATGGCTATGAATTCATAACCTCCATGCCAAGGAGGTGTAACTTTGCCAATGATATCAATTCCCCAAATCGAGAATGGCCAAGGAGAAACGAGAGTATGAAGTAGTAATGGAGGGATATGTTGAGCCTTCAAATATCTTTGGCAGGTATCACAATGCTTTACATATCTGTGATAGTCGTTCTCCATTGTAGTCCGAAAGTAGCCTAATCCGACTATTATCATGGCTAACATTCGACCATTCATGTGAGGTTCGCACTCTCCGGCGCGAACTTGATCCATGATTATGTAACTCTCGCCTTAAGAAATACAACGAAGGTGTAGTCCATTGTAATGTCTCTTGTATAAATCCCCACCTTTTATGATGAATTTTGAGGATAAGAGTATCAAGGGTCGTTGTTCTTTCTTTGATGTGTTCGGAGAAAATTGCTCGTGCAGCAATTAATTCCTGATGTGTGTGTACCACGGTTCATGTTTAGATGCATTGAGTGTTTCATTTGTAAGGTTGTGCATCTCTCTAATCATGGAGACATTTCCTGGCTCCTTTCTTCTTTCGATGACTAATGGCATGTGTGATAGTGATCTTGGAATTGTAACCATAGAAACAAGTCGAGATAAAGCATCAGCGAACTAATTGTCTTCTCTTATTAAGTATGTGTATTCAATGTCTTCGAACTATGAAGCAACCTATTCTAGATGAGTCTCATATGGAGCAACACTTTTTCTTATAACCTTCCATTTACCTGAGATCTAATTAATGATAAAAGATGAATGCCCAAACACCCTTAACTTTTGGACATCTAGGGCAATGATGGCTTTATGTCCAATGATACACGCCTTATATTCGGCGACATTATTGGTGGCATCGATGTGCATTTTGATAGAGATAGAAGTGTGCTTCTTTTGAGGAGATATGAGAAGTACGCCTGGAGAATTTGCTAGGAAATCCGATACAATGATGCCTTTCATAGATTTTTGGGTGTGACTTTGAGATCGAATTCGGCTAAAATAACCATCCACCTTGCTATTCGTCCATTGACAATGGTCTTGTCGAATAAGTATTTGAGAGTATCTGCTTTACTTACTAATGGACGATGTGAGTGAGGAGATAATGACTTAGCTTCTTTGCGGCCCATACAACTGCAAAGCATAATTTTTCCAGGGCGGAATATCTTTCTTCATATTGAAGAAACTTTTTGCTTATGTAATATATGGCATTTTCTTTTTACTCGATTTCCTGAGCTAGTAAGGCACCAGCTACATTCTGTGTCACTATAAGATATAGCCGCAAAGGATGTCCAGGATGAGCGGGAGCTAAGACATGTGAATTATTTAAATATTCCTTGATTTGATCAAAGGCCTTTTGATAGTTCTCGTTCCATTCCTTCGGAGAATCCTTCTTAATCTTCTTCAATATAGGTTCACAAGTTATGGTGAGCTCTGAGATGAATCTGCTGATTTATTGAATATGGCCTAAGAAGCCTCAAAGTTCTTTCTCACTCGGGGGCGGTTTGAGAGACATAATAGCTTTGATTTTCGAAGGATCGATCTCAATTTTATGAGAGCTGATGACATACCCTAGAAGATTTCCTGAAGTGACCCCAAAGGCACATTTTTGTGGATTCAATCTCATGTTGTATTTTCAGAGTCTTTCAAAGAATTTTCTCAAGGTGGGGGTGTGCCCTTCCCAATTCTTCAACTTAACAATCATGTCGTTTACATAAACTTTTACCTCTTTGTGAATCATGTCGTGTAGCAGAGCGGTTGCAGCTCTTTGATAACTAGCACTTGCATTCTTAAGTCCGAAGGGCATGACTGTGTAGCAATATAGCCCCTAAGGCGTGGTGAAGGTAGTCTTTTCCATGTCTTCTTCTGCCATTTTTATGTGGTTACAGCCGGCATAACCACCCATGAATGATAATAGAGCATGATTTCTGGTGTTGGGGAATAGAATATCAATGTGAGGCAAAGGAAAATCATCCTTTGAATTAGCCTTGTTTAGATCACAAAAGTCTACACACATTCTGACACGACAATTCTTAGGAACCAGAACCACATTCGAAACCAATGATGAGTTATGATGGTCGAAATGCGCTTAAATTAATTTTCTTATATATCATATTTCATTTTTATATTTATTTTTATACTTTATTTTCTCATTTTCATTTCATTTCATTTATCTTCATTTTATTTCATTTAAGGGAATGAATGTTACCTGATTCGACAAACCATCTAGAAGGGTTTATTCGATTTATGGAAACTCTAGGTTATGGAACTGAATTAACTAGTTTATAAATGTGAATTTCGTATTATTTCATAGTATTTTGATTTATGATCATGAACATACAAAATAAGGAAGCTTTAGAGATTCACCGCGTAAAAATCAAGAAATTGGGGGTTTGAGCGTCGTAGCGTAGGACGTGCGCCATAGCGCCAATCCTGCGCCCAGGCACCCAAGGCTGGAGCACCCAAGCACTCACTGAGCGCCTGGGCGCAGGTGGGGCACCCTAGCGCTCGCCCTTGCAACCATAGATATACCTAACGTCTCCGACCCCTCAATCATCAGTTCATTATCAATTCTCACACTTCACTTATTCTCTCTCTACTTCACGTATTTCTCTCTCTAAAAATCTCTTTCTCAGTTTTCGTGCCTTACTTAGAAAACCGTGCTTTTCTTCTCCCTTGCTTTTGCAAATCATTAAACTTATTTATAATGAATATTATTATCATCATTAATCAAGGTTCTTCAAGCTTTTAGTTCTAAGAAGTTGTAGACGATTGCACGAAAGGTACATCAAATGAGGCCAATAACATCGAAAACTCCATCTTGAGTTCTTCAAAAAGTTAGTTTTTCATGTTTATGTGATTTATTTTCTGTATGAGATAATTGAGATGTTTAAAATCATTTTCATATAATATTGAATAATTAATAATTGTACTCTATATTAAAATCCATGATAGGTAGAACCATTCTTTTAGGTTTTGTATGATATTCATGCTAAGTGTTTAATGTTTTAAATCACCTAGAAATCATGTTTAGCTTAAAAGACCTACAAAAATGTTTCGACTAAATAAAGTTTAAAATCAAATTAATCCTAAAGCGATCACCCAAGCATGTTTAAATCGGAAATTATGCGTGCATTAACTAAAAACACAGCTTGCCTTATTTCTATGTGTTTGAAGGTCAAAACTGGAAATATGTATATTATAATTCAATATTATAATTGTCAAATTACGTATGACAACAAGTAGAAGCCGCTATACGTAGGGGAACACCGTGACCTACTGTTGTCCTTACCCTCGTCCTCGAATCCAGAGATATGAGATCATCTTATACTTGGCTGTCATTTTTTCCCTTGGACTATTGTAACACCCCGCAATTTCCTACCATTCTACTTTAAATTTTTCCTAAAAAATATATTATAATGCCAAAGAATTATGAATACTAAAACTTCTAGATACAGAAAAACCAAAGTATTACCGTCACCGTGACAACGGCTAAGGCATTTATCAAAGTAATACAGCAAAAGTGTTAAAACAAAAAACTAAATTAAAACTAAACTTCAAAACAATTTTCAAAACCAAATTCAAATCAACATCCATAATAAAAATCAACTTAACACTTTATTACCCATCGGAACCATTTTAATAGCCCTTAAAAACCAAAACTAAAATCTTTAAAAATAAAACAACATCCAAATAAAAGTTAGTCATTCATAAACAATATAAATAAGCTACAAAACACAGCTAGCGCTCTCACTCCATCCCAGCATGGAATGACTTATTCCCACTTGTACCTGTAGCTTTTCTTATACTAAACAACTACTCACCAGCAAGTGGGTCATTGTAGGGCCAAGTCCAAGCGGAAGCCATTCACACAAAACTAACAGTCAGCAAAGTTGAGTACATAACTACTAATGATTATGCAACAACGCAACATGAAGTAAAACATACACACAACTTACCTTTGACAACCTTTCAGTTGTGCATAGACTTCACAAATTATTTATTATATTTAAACTTTTGGATTCTGCATCGAACGGGTTTCCATTCCTTAAAAATCGCCCTATTGGGCACCAACTTGGGAGTAACTCCAAGAAGGTATTACTATGTCACATAAATTGACTGAATTCCAGCGCATTATAAATATAAAAGAGTACAATGTCTTGTACTCCAATAAGAAGTCATAGATCACTGTTCCATATGACTCCCCCCATTATTGATACTCAAGTTATATACGTTCAAAGATTTTTGATGAAAATCCTCTTACACTTTACTTGATTAATAGGTTTAACAATGTTATGACTCATATATAACATCACATAGAAATATGCATCCAGTCAAGCAAGCCATATTAATTATCTTCAATATAAGGGGATTAAAAATAAATCTCATGGGCGTCCTTTAATTAAACTGAACTTCCTTTACCACACATTAACTGTGAGGGGTTAAATATTTACTTCCTCCTTGACCACGCATTAAACTTTGAGTGGTAACACGTATAAAATATTTGGTCAAAACTCCTTTTAATCTTATGAATAAAAATTCACAACTACCTTTCATGTTGACTAAGTAACTAACCAACTAAATAAAATAACTTCCTTCTTACTTATTAAACTTTTGGCCAAATTAAACTGATCAAAACATTCAAATTCAATCTTATAAATTTACAATACTAGTCAACATGGAATGTCAACATATTATAAAATCATGCTTCTAATAACACTTGTCATGCACATCAATTCATGAATCAAACAAGCATAACAATAATTCAGGACATAAAGGATCATCCAAGCATGAATTCTAATTCTTATGTTTGTCTTTAGTACTTACGTACCTTATGAAATAGTGGTGCTCCGCCACAACTTCTAAAAGTTGACGAATTCAAAGTCTCCTACATCAAGAAAACCGAAACTAAATAAAAACCTTGTTGACTATGTTCTACAACAACTCTAAACTAACTTCTATATTGGAAACTTATCCTAAACATTCCGTATGTGGTCACTATTCAATTCCATACTTCAGTTTAATTTTTCTATTGCAAGATTACTTGGTTTTCGGAACTTATTGATGCTTTATAAAACCTCAACATAAATTTTATGTCACTTTAGAAAAGTGGACATCAATTTAAAATTACCAAAAACTCCTTGAAAAACTTCAAAAACAACATAAATCAATCATACAATGCATTACATAATTTATATGATAAATTACATACTTTAAAAGCCTAATTATTCACTATATAAAATCTGGACAGCATGCTAACATGCTTAAAATCACTTATAAACTTCATGAAACATAATAAAAATCATATGTAACATCATATAATTAATATGTGATCATACTAACACAATATGAACACTTAAAACTTATTTTAACTTGTTTCTTTAAAAATTTCAGATTTATTAATTAACTTTAAAGTCATGAAAAACTCATAAAAACATCATAAATTCATGGCAAAACTCTTTTACAATCAACTAACATCATTATGAAACCAATATATGGTTTAGAATAATTTTTCATAAGCCAAAACATGTTCATAATATTTATTCTGTTGAATTTCATGATTAGAAAATTTGGACAGCAATTTATTTTATATTTAAAGCCTTTAAAAATCAATCTAAACTTCTTAAAATCATCATAAATTCACAAAACAACAATTCATGATCATATTATTGAAGTTTAAATCATAAACTCATAAAAATCGAAATTTTCGTACTTTATAAACCCTAATCTACAATTTCATGAACAACAAATTAATTCATTCTTTAAAACAAATCATAACTTCATAAAACTTGATTGAAACTTATAAAGTCATGATTAAACATAAATACGAACATGAATTTGCAAGATTGAATCAAAAGGAAAGAAGGAGAATTTTTTTTTAAGAGTATTCGTAAATATACCGATATGGGGAGGAGCGAGGTGGGCGGCAATGGTGAGGTTGTAATCCAGTGAAGATCTGGCGAGTGGCATGAATCCCGAGGTAAAAAAACGATCTTCCCCTTTTTTCCGTAAAACCGAACATGAATTTTTTTTTTTTTCGGAACACACTCTCTTCTTTTTTTTCTCTCTCTTTCTCTCTCTAAATTTTGGAATCCTAATGACAATTATGAGGGATGAAATCTGAAAATTTGGGTTTAAAAGGGTATTTATAGGCCCCAAAGTTGGATTTGGTAAAGCCCTTACTTATCCTAAAAAGTGGAAATTACCTTTAGGTCCTTGCCTCTAAATAAATTAGGAAACTTTTGAAAATTCTATTTTTAGAATTTTATAAAACATAAAATATTATTTATAAACACAAATAATTATTTTTAATTAAAGATTATTTTGTATTATTATTATTATTATTTTCCATTTAATATTCTTATTGAACATAATTTCTCAATAAAAGTATTAAAATTACACGTATAAAATAAAAATATACTTCCTTAAAATATGTGAAAATGTGGGCTATTACAGTCTACCCATCTTAAAAATTGAGTTACGTCCCCATAACTCTACTTACTAACTTGAAATAGCTCTGGGTATTTTTCTCTCATCATATCTTCAACTTCCCAAGTAGCTTCTTCGGTTTCTTGGTTAGACCACAACACCTTCACTATTTAGACACTTTTTCTACAAGTATCCCTGACTTTACTATCTAGGATCTTAATTGTCCTCTCTTCATAGGTCAAACTTTGGTCTAACTCTATTGTTTCAAGCTGTAGCACATGTGACTCGACTGGAACATACTTCCTTAGTTGAGACACATGAAAGACATTGTGAACCATGCTAAACTCCATTGGTAATGATAACTTATAGGCTACTTTTCTAACCCTTTGCAAGATCTCATATGGTCCTATATATTTTGGGCTTAATTATCATTTCTTTACAAATCTCGTTACTCCATTCATTGGTGATACCTTAAGTAACACCTTATCGCCAACTTTAAACACAACTTCTTGGCGTTTTTGGTCCGCATTGGACTTTTGTTAATCTTGTGGTGCCTGAATCTTCGCTTATATTACTCTTGTTTTATCTGTGGTTTCTTCTATCAATTGATGTCCTAGAATCACTGTCTCACTTATGTCATTCCAACATAAGGGGCTTCTACACTTCCTTCCGTACAAAGCCTCAAAAGGTGCCATGCCAATACTTGCATGGTAACAATTGTTGTATGAAAACTCAATGAGATCCAAGTGATCCTCCCAATTCCCTTGAAAATCCATTACAGAAGCCCTTAGCATGTCCTATAAGGTTTGTATGATTCTCTCTGTTTTTCTATCGGTTGCTGGATGGAAAGCTGTACACATCTTCAACATTATACCAAAGTTCTCCTGGACAATTTTCAAGAATTTTGAAAGAAACCTAGAATCCCTATTTGACACTATATCCTTCGGAACTCCATGTAGCCTCACAACATGTTTTATTTATGCCTTTACAAGTTGTTCCATTTTCCAAGTCTCTTTCATGGGTATAAACACCGCTAACTTAGTAAACCTAGCTACCACAACCCATATGGTATCATTTTGATTCTTCGACTTTGGCAAGCAATTAACAAAGTCCATTAATATGCAATCTCATTTCCATCCTGGTATTTCAAGTGGTTGGACTCCTTGTGGTCTCTTATGTTCAAATTTTACCTTTAACAAGTAAGACACTTGGTCACAAATTCAGCCACTTCTCTTGTCATCCTAGGCCACCAATACATCTTCTTTAAATCCTTATATAACTTATCACCTTCAGGATGCACTGAATACGGGGTATTATGACCCTCCTCCATGATTCATTGTTTCAAACCCTCACATTTCTAAGGTACACAACACCTTCCTTTATACCTGAAACTTCCATCCTCATGAATCTTAAAGTCCATAGCTTTTCTTGCTTTCAACTTTTCCTCAATTTTTTCCAGTTTCACATCTCCCTCCTGGTTCTTCTTAATTTCCTCAAATATTGTTGGTTGGATACTAAGATTACAAAGAATTCCTTCGAACTCTCCCTCTTTCACTATCTCCAACTTTAATTTCTCTATATCCTTACATAGTTCATTAGCAACCACCAAAGTATTCACTCCCTGCTTCTCTTTATGGCTTAAAGCATCCGCTACCACATTGGCCTTCCCTTCATGGTATTAGATATCTAAGTCATAATCCTTGATCAACTCAAGCCATCTCCTCTGTCTCATGTTTAAATCCGTTTGATTGAAAAAGTACTTTAAACTCTTGTTGATGTGAATTTTGTTATAAACAAACGCAACTCACACAAGATAAACTAGAACACAAATTTGATAAAGCGACGCACCACAAATTCGAAATCCTAGGTTGAATAATTCTTAGAATTTGATTAAAGCAAAGCACCCTCAAATCCTAAAACTATCCTCATGTGAGATAAAGCTCAATAGCACTACTCACTCGTCGAATTTCTCACAAGAAATCCTCGCAAAATTGTTTTGACGCAAACAATGAAAATGAAAAACAATGTGTTTTTAATCAATTTAATCTGCCCTTCTTGAGGTGTTTTACATGATATTTATAGCTAAACGTGTTGTCCAACATGTGAATATCCTAAAACAAATCCTAACTACCCTAGAATTAAGGCACAAACAAACTAAAATTAGGAAAACAAAAATCTACTCAAATCCGGCAAACAAGCTTGCGCACCAAGGCTTGTAATCCGAATTTTGCCCTAAATCCTAGCTATTTTAGGAAACAAATATAAGGAAAATATTATCAACAAACTAACTAAGGTTGACCAAGTCAAGCAACACAGAAAACAAGGAAAACAACGTTGCCCAAAACTCCCCAAAAATCCCGTAATACAACCAGCCATATAGCATGCTTGTTTTTCTTGATTTTTGATGGACTTCCATTTTCAAGAACTTCAAGAAACCTTTCGAGCTTCGATCTTTTTTTCAAGAAACCTCCACTTTCGTGTTCCCCATGCTTGATTTCATCAACCATGATCCATATACTTATTAAGAAAATCACAAAACACCATATGGGAAAACCCTATCAAGTGAAGTGGGAAGAAAACCCATATAGCTCAACATTTCTAAACTACTAGTTATCCTTGCTTGATTTTTACGTGAGGAAGCTTGTGCATGCCACCATGCACACGTAAAAATTTGCCTTAGACAACCCTAAGAGTCTCGTGTCTCCATAAGCCACTAGTTCTCCCATGGTTGCATCTTGCTTTGCACCTTCTATCAAACCGTCGAAGTTTTGCTCGTTGGCATTCGTATCACTTGTGGTCCGTGTATATCCTACAGTTAACCCCATACAAGTAATGCCTCCATATTTTATAGCAAACACGATGGCTGCTAGCTCAAGATCTTGAGTAGGGTAGTTTACCTTGTATGATTTCAATTGCCTTGAAGCATATGCAATTACCTTTCTATTTTGCATTAACACACATCCCAAACAATTCTTAGAAGTATCACTATATACATCATAAGAGTCACTTCCATCGGGCAAAGTCAGCACTGGAGCTGTAGTCAAACACGCTTTTATGGTCTAAAACACCTCTTCACACTTATCACTCCACTCTAACTTACAGTCTTTCTTCATTAACGACGTCATTAGTTTAGCAATCCTCGAAATGTCCTTCTCAAACCTCCTATAATAACCTGGTAACCCTAAGAAACTCTGTAAATCCGTTACATTCTTAGGTTTAGGCCACTCCTTTACTGCTTCAATCTTGGGTGAATCTACTTCAACTCCCTCTTTTGACACAATACGCCCCAAAAATGCCACTTTCTCCAACCAGAACTTACATTTCGAGAACTTATCATACAATTCATTCTCTCTTAATGTCATCAACATTGTTCTCAAAAGTTCCACATGTTCTTCTTTACTCTTAGAGTATACCAAAATGTCATCAATGAAAGCAACTACAAACTTATCCAAAAATCGTTGGAAAATTATGTTCATTAGATCCATGAAAATTGCTAGGGCATTGTTTAACCCAAAAGGCATAACAGTGCGCTCATAATGCCCATACCTCATACTAAAAGCCGTTTTCAGTATGTCCTCATTAGCAATCCTCAACTGTTGGTATCCTCACCTCCAATCAATCTTTTAAAACAGTAGCTCCTTCCAATTGATAAAAAAATTCGTCAATTCTTGGTAAAGGATACTTAATTTTGATTTTCACCTTATTCAACTCCCTATAGTCAATACATAACCTCAAACTCCCATCTTTCTTGTTTACAAACAATATTGGTGCTCCCTAAGGTGAAGCAGTAGACCTAATGCAACCCTTTTCCAACAACTCTTGAAACTGCTCTTTCAACTCGCTCATTTCTGCAGCCGCCATCCTATGAGGTGCTTTGGAAATAGGTGTTGTTCCCGAGACCAAGTCTATAGTTAAGTCAATCTCTCATTTAGGATGCATCCCCGGAATCTCTTCCGGAAACACGTCCAGAAAGTCCCTTACTACCTCAATATCCTCGGGCTTCGTAGTCTCAACATGCTCCACATCCCTCACACCACCAAGGTAAATGGGAAAACATCTCCTCACAAACCTAGCAAACCTCATTACTGACACTATTTTGTTGTGTTTTGGCCTTCCTGCCCTCCAATAGCTCACGTTCTTACCCTTATTCATCAACGATATCTTATGTGGTTCACATAGAATCTGAGCCTTATGCTTAGTTAACCAATCCATCCCCAGAATCACTTCTATCTCACTTAAATCAAACTCGATTAGGTTAGCCTTAAACTCCACTCCCTCAATTTCAATAGGAACATCTTGAAATCTCTTTGAACACTGCACTTATTGTCTTGAAGGTAACACTATTGACATGTCTATTGTATCTACTCTTCCAAACACAGGTTCTAACTTTTCTAGAATCTTAGTGGATACCAGAATGAAACAAAACATTAACAGAAGATAGTGAATAAAAAAGGTACCAGTAATCACGTCCTTATTCGCATCAACTTCACTTCGACGCATCACATTCAGCATTCTAGTATTTGAGGTCTTAGTTTGTCCTCATCCATTCTCACTCCCATTCCTATTTCCGGCTTAAGGTGTCACCTTTCCTCCCATATTTCCTTGGAAACCCTTTTGCTGTCCCCCAGCTGAATTCCCCCTAGATTGAGAATTTTGTCCCTCCTTTTCTTTGTTCTTAAAGAAGCACTCATACTCACAATGTCCAAGTTTATTATACAACCGACAAGTTACTGGGTTCCCTACACAGTCCTTTCCTGGTTGATTGTTAGGACACTTCTTGCAATAATACACACACCCTCCTTAACTAGCCATCTGAGCCCTATTCCCATTTCTAGAAGCAGGCTTCCCAAAGTTTCCTCTATTGCCCTGGAAGTTGTTGTTGAAACGAGGTTTCTTAAATCCACCATGATTCCCTTGTTGGTTGAACTTTCCTCCAGCATCCTTCCTTTTCTCCTTCGTTTCACCTTCCTTCTGTACCTCCTTCTTTTTCTGGTCTATAGCATACAGGTGTGCAGCTCTACCATATAACTCATATAAAGATGCAAAGATCTGTCGAGCAAATTGTAACTAAAGGTCTAAAGGTAACCCTCTTCCAAAACGACTAGCCTTCAACCTCTCAGTTGCTACGACCTCAGGAGCAAACCTAGACAATTCAATGAACTTAGAGTAGTTCTCAGTTACAGACATACTTCCCATCTTAAGCTCTAGAAACTCCTCAACTTTCTGTTTCTGAATAATCATAGGATATAACTTATTACGGATTTGCTCCTGAAACATAGCCCAATTAAACCCTCGTAAAGCTCTAATCACAACCTCATTTTGTGACCCCCATAGATCAGCTTCTCCTCTCGGATAATAAACAGCATGGTTCACCTTAAGCTCTTCTGGACACTCAACTGCTCCAAACAACTTATTAAACTCTCTCAACCATCCCTCTAGAATAGTTGGATTGTTCTCTCCTTGGTAAGTGGGTGGCTTACTTTGAGAAATCTTCTTCAAAAGTTCCCCAGCAGGGTCACTACTATTTCCATTTCCTCTAGTAGCTAACTGTTCAGCTATAGTAGCTAATTGCCTCACTACTTAATTCAGTTGATTGTTGTTACTTTCAGCCATTCTATTTCTCCAGTAGAGGAAAAGACCTTTAAATTAAATTATGTCTAACGGTAAGTTAGAACAAGATAAACTTATAACATAAAACACCTTCTCATTTCGTCTCACAAAAGAAGTTTCATTCTTTTAGAGCGAATGATTTACTTTTTCTTGATTGTTTACATAACCATTAAAATAAGAATAATCACATATGAAATAAAAATAACTCCCTTGGTTCATTTCTACTTGAGGCTTTATTTCATAAAAGAAATTTAATACTTAACTCCTCTTATCATATCTTATGGCTCCCTGCCACTTCTTCAAACTAATGTAAACAATAATCTAAATAGCTCAACATTCTAAACATTAGAAATATTAAAACATATTAACTAAATTATATTTAAACAAAATCTCTAAACATTAACATTATCCTTCTTCTCCATTGACATCACATATTTCTTTGGTATGAATTCAGGATCATCTTGTGTATCAACCTCCATTTCTTCCTCCATATCTTCCATTTCTTTTTTCCATTTCTTCCTCAGGATCTAACTCTTCTTCATCCTCTTCAAAATTGATTACCAAGTCTACATACATTGGAATTACTAGATCCGAGTTCTCAATTTCATAACATGAAATGACCCTTGACTCATCAGTCCTTGAACCAGTAGTAGTTCCTTCAGCATCATGTCTTCACTTTCTTGCCTATCTGGGCTTGGTGTGGGCGGGGTCTCCACACTTGCATTCATTTCCTGATACTCCTTCTCTTTCCTAGCAATGTACCCTTCCAAGTATCTCCAATGACAACCCCATTGTCCAATTGCATCATTATATTTAGAGTAGTTTGGAAGTCCTCCAGCAAAGTGGAAATCGCTAAACTTTGCCTTGATTTCTAGATAGGGCAAGCACTTAACAATTAGGGATGACACATGGTCGGGCTGGTCCCATTGTGGCAACTTCAATACAGTACTCATATACCAACAGTAAAACCGTATTTTCCAAACATACTTAGGTGGACTTTCATAGTCTTTCTAGCCCAAGGTTCCTATTTGTGTGTCTTTGCTAAGCATACTTTATGACATCTTGCACAACACTTATGACTAATGGTCCATCCTTCCCAAAAAAAAAAAAACAAACTAATAGTTCTACAAAACGGGTCTTGTGGCTAACATACAACTTCCTTTACACACAACTATTCACATAAGCAACACCTTAAAACATGAACTTTATTGCATGAAAGATCAGAAATAAAGTCGTTCCTACATGCCCAAACATCCTACCCAAGCTCAAGACATGGTATATAAGCAATAACACATAATACATACAAGAATTCCTCGCATACCTGCACAAATAATTTATTTTTCAAAACTTTCCATTTTCGGAAATTACTATTTATAAATAATATTTAATTTTCAAACACATTCAAAAATAAGAAATTCCATTTTACCAAAATAAAACTTAGGGTACCCCCATTTATACTATTTCAAAATCTAAGGTCTGGTAACCACTTTGTAACACCCTGGAATTTCCTATCTTTCTACTTTATATTTTTCCGGAAAATATGTTATAATGCAAAAGAATTATGAATACTAAAACTTATAGATACAGAAAAACCAAACTATTACCGCCACCGTGATAACGGCTAAGACATTTATCAAAGTACTACAACGGAAGTCTTACGATCAAAAACCAAATTAAAACTAAACTTCAAAACAAGTCTCAAAACCAAATTCAAATCAACATCCAAAATAAAAATCGACTTATAACTTTATTACACTGCGGAACAATTTTAATGGCCCATAAATACCAAAACTAAAATCTTTAAAAATAAAACAACATCAAAATAAAATTTAGTAATTCATAAAAAATATAAATAAGCTACAAAACACAGCAAGCGCTCTCACTCCAGTCCAGTATGAAATGACTTATGGCCACTTGTACATGTAACTTTTCTTATTCTAGACAACTACTCACCAACAAGTTGGTCATTGTAGGGCCAAGTCCATGACAAAGCCATGCACACAAACCAAACAGTCAGCACAGCAACAACGCAACATGAAGTAAAACATACACACAACTTACCTTTGACAACCTTTAACCTGTGCATAGACTTAAGAAATTAATTATTATATTTAAACTTTTTTATTCTTCATCGAACGGGTTTCCTTCTCTTAAAAATCGCCCTATTTGGCACCAACTTGGGAGCAACTCCAGGAACGTATTACTTAGTCACATAAAGTGACAAAATTCCAACGCCATTATAAATAGAAAAGAGTGCAACATCTTGTATTCCAATTAAAAGTCATAGATCACTGATCCATAAAACTCCCCCATTGTTCATACTCAAGGTTTATACGTTCCAAGTGTTTTGATACAAATCCGCTTACACTTTACATGATTAACCGGTTTAACAATGTTATGACTCACATATAACATCACATAGAATTATGCATCTAGTCAAGCAAAGCATATTAATTATCTTCAATTTAAGGTGATTCAAAATAAATCTCATGGGTGTCCTTTAATTAAACTGAGCTTCCTTTACCACACATTAACTGTGAGTGGTAAAATATTTACTTCCTCCTTGACCACACATTAAACTGTGAGTGACAACATGTATAAAATATTTGCTCATAACTCCTTTTAATCATGTGAATAAAAATTCATAACTACCTTTCTTGTTGACTAAGTAACTAACCAACTAAATAAAATAACTTCCTTCTCTATTAATAAACTGTTGGCCAAATTAAACTGATCATAACATTTCAATTCAATCTTATAAGTTTACACTGCTAGTCAACATGGAATGTCACCATAATATAAAATCATGCTTCTAATAACACTTGTCATGCACATCAATTCATGATCCAAACAAGCATAACAATATTTCATGACATAAAGGATCATCCAAGCATGAATTCTAATTCTTATGTTTGTCTTTAGTACTTACGTACCTTGTGAAATAGTGGTGCTCTGCCACAACTTCTAAAAGTTGACTAATTCAAAGTCTCCTACATAAAAAAAATCGAAACTAAATTAAAATCTTGTAGACTAAGTTCTACAACAGCTCTAAATAAATTAACTTCTATATTGGAAACTTGTCCAAAACATTCTTTATGTGGTCTTTATTCAATTCCATACTTCACTTTAATTTTTCTATTGCAAGATTACTTGGTTTTCGGGACTTATTGATGCTTTATAAAACCTCAACATAAATTTTATGTTACTTTAGAAAAGTGGACAGCAATTTAAAATTACCAAAACTCCTTGAAAAACTTCAATAACAATATAAATTAATCATACAATGTATTACATAATTTATATGATCGATTCATGCTAATTACATAATACTTTAAAAGCCTAATAATTCACTTTACAAAATCTGGACAGCATGCTAAACATGCTTAAAATCACTTTTAAACTTCATGAAACATACTAAATATCATATGTAACATCATAGAATTAATATGTGATCATACTAGCATAATATGAACACTAAAAACTTATTTTTACTTGTTTTTATAAAAATTTCAGATTTATTAATTAACTTTAAAGTCATGGAAAAATCATAAAAACATAATAAATTCACGGCAAAACTCTTTTACAATCAACTAACACCATTACGAAACCAATCTATGCTTCAGATTAATTTTTCATGAGCCAAAACATGTTCATAAATTTTATTTTATTGAATTTCATGATTACAAAATTTGGATAGCAATTTATTTTATATTTAAAGCCTTTAAAAATCAACCAAAACTTCCTAAAATCATCATTAATTCACACACACAACAATTCATCAACATATTATTGAAGTTTAAATCATAAAAACTCTTAAAAATCACAACTTTGCATACTTTATAAACCCTAATCTAAAATTTCAATCACAACAAATTAATTCCTGCTGTAAAACAAATCATAACTTCGTAAAACATGATTGAAACTGATAAAATCATGATTATAAATCAATATCAACATATTATTGAAGTTTAAATCATAAAAACTCTTAAAAATCACAACTTTGCATACTTTATAAACCCTAATCTAAAATTTCATGAACAACAAATTAATTCATGCTGTAAAACAAATCATAAGTTCATAAAACATGATTGAAACTGATAAAATCAAGATTATACATCAATATGAACATGAATTTCCAAGATTGAAGAAAATAAAGAAGGACAATTTTTTTTTAAGTATTCAAAAATATACTGAAAGGGGGAGGAGCGATGTAGCCGACGAGTGGTGGTCAGCGGTGACGAGGTGGTGGTCCGGCAAAGATCCGGCGAGTGGCACGAATCTCGAGGAAAAAAAAAGATCATCCCCTTTTTTCTGTAAAACCGAACAAGATTTTTTTTTTTTTCAGAAATTGCTCTTTTCTTTTTTTTTTTTTCTCTTTCTCTCATTAAATTTTTGAATCCTAATTACAATTATGAGGGATGAAATCTAAAAATTTGGGTTTTAAAGGATATTTATAGGCCCCAAAGTAGGATTTGGTAAAGTCCATAGTTATCCTAAAAAGTGGAAATTACCTTTAGGCCCTGGCATCAAAATAAATTAGGAATGTTTTGAATATTCTATTTTTAGAAGCCTTTTAATATATTTTATAAAACACAAAATATTATTTATAAACACAAATTATTATTTTTAATTAAAGCTTATTTTGTATTATTATTTTTTTTTTCATTTGATATTACTATTGAACATAATTTCTCAATAAAAATATTAAAATTACACGTATAAAATAAAAAAATACTTCCTTAAAATACGTGAAAATGTGGGGCATTACAATTTTGACCTAATAGGGTTTCGTTAGTTCCCAAAAGGAGGACGCTGGCGACTTCTGTACTTAGGTTTTGAAGTTCTAGACTCACTCCCTAAGCCAAGCATACTCACACTATGCAAACAAACTAAATATGTTCATTGCCCGTAAAGAAGGCACGTGGGCTCCCAAAGGCTCGGGTCCACAAATGTAATGTACTCTATCACCTTCTTTTCATTTTTTTTTTCATTTTTCGCTTTGTTTTCTTCATCATTTTTTTAAGCGTTCTCTTTTTTTCTTTTTTTTTTTTTTTTTTTTTTTTTTTTTTTTGTTGCTCTGTGAGAAGATGATAGAAGTACTTTTACAAGTATGAGATGAATCTTAGGGGTTCTAAATGAAATGAGGGGGCATACTCTAAGAGAGTAACCATGGCTATATGAGATTCCCTACGTGGAGTCTATAGGTTCAAAGGTTTGGTATATCACGGCTCATGAACGCACATAAAGGCACATAAATGCGAGAATTTAAACACATAAGGGTTGCGCACGTGCATGCAAACTTAATAAATTCTAACCAAGTCCTTCAACATGTAGTACCATAGCATCCTAGCATGTGTCGTTATCATCCTAAGCAAAGGTTCTACGTGCTACTAATAAAAAAGGCTTGGTGTCTAAAGGTATCAGATGACTCAACACGGTAGGACTTACTCACGTAACAACTTAGTGAAGATTGAGGTGCGAGTCGCTTATCTGTGGAATCCACGTGCCATTGGCTGGGATAGGTGTTCATTCCTCATGGCTTCTGGAGGCAGGGCAGCTTGCTCCCACTAGCATGAAACCCCCTGGTGTTGGTCTCTAGCATAAAGCATACTCACAGAGACATATCCTTTAACGAAGCCCCCTTTCGGGTACTTGGCAACGTATATGCATTATGCCTAACAAAATACTTAATATGAAAGTACATGATGAATATTACTAGAATTTTAAAGTTTCGTCCTCTTATCCTCATGGGAAATCCAAATAGGAAGTCCCCGGTGAAGTCGCCTAACTATGGATGCCTGAAGAAAATAAGGGTCCACGAGTTGAGTGTTTTGTATGCCTTGTTTTTTAGACCGTGGGAAGGGTCATCGCATAGGGTGAGTACGCTTAGCGAGGAACGAAAGTCCAATAGATTCCACAACCACACTCCGTAGAGTCTTACGGATCTAAGTCACTGCGTTCTCAGCGACTAATGTGAAGTGCGACAGCTTCCCATAAGTTAGGTCCTGCACTAGTTTCATGGGTTCGGGGGCGAGGTTCAGAGTAAGAAGACTCCTCCACATCATGTGGTCCTCTCCTAGATCTCATTTGTAATCTCATCATGCAATATTAAGCAACATTGACATTATCATGCTTATCCCTAGACATAACATATTTCTCAGGTGTAAATTCAAGATCATCCTCAATTACATCTTCAACTTCATCCTCCAAATCTTCCTCAGTATCTTCATCTACGTGCTCCTCGGGATCAAGTTCCTTTTCGTCTTCTTCCTCAAAATCAGTCACCATGTCCACAAACACAAGTATCACTAGATCTGGATCCTAAATCTCATAACACGCATGAACTATCCTTCGACTCGCAATGTGGAGAACCTAAAGCAGCTTCATTTTCATTCATCACAGCATCTTCTTGATCATTAGGGACTAGTGTGGGTAGGGACTCCTTGCCTATATTTGACTTCACAAACTGCAGCTCCGTCTTTTGAATATAGTCTTCTCAATACCTCCATTCACAACACCACTAACCATTCTGGTCCCTATACTTAGCATAGTCTAGAAACCCTCCAACAAAATGGAAATCATCGAACTTCGCCTTTATCTTCAAGTAAGGAGGACGGTCTAGCAAGCAACTCATGATCAAGGCAGACACACGATTAGGTTGATCCCACTCCTTTTGTTCCAGCACCAAACTCATGTATGAACAATAGAAACGAACATTCCACACATACTGAGGTGGACTCTCATAATCCTTTTTTCTCCAAAGTTTCAACTGGGTCTCCTTACTAGGTAAATGATCCAACATCCTACAACGACATTTAAAAATAATGGGCCCCTCTTCCCAACACAAAAACACCAAAATAAATAGTTCCACAACAAGAAGGGATTGGTGACTAATAAACATTTTATTCTACATATAACGATTCACATAACAACACTTTCACACATTCACTTTAATGCATGAAGGAAAAGAAATAAAGTCTATCCTACATGCCCAAACTTCCTACCCAATCTCACCACATGTTATGAAAGCAATAACATATAATAACATACGTTAACTCCTTGCATACCTGCACATGTAAGTAAATAAAACCTTTTTATTTTTCAAAACTTTCTATTTTTGGAAATTACTATTTTTTTAAATTTTCCATTTTTTTAAAATTTTCCATTTTTAGTAACCTTAACACTTAGGGGGGGCAAAGTAATAATTTACTTTATTTCAAAAACAAAGCTCTGGTAACCACTTTGTAACACCCTAGAATTTCCTAACTATATTCACGCTATTTCTGGAAATATATTATAAATAATATTAAATAAAATACATAAATACTTCCTATTTAACTAGGAAAAAACCAAAGTATTACCGCCACCGTGATAACGGCTAATAAGGATATTATCAAAGTACTACACCGGAAGTCTTAATACTTTTAAAACCAAAATAAAACTCAAAAGAATTGTCAAAGCAAATTCAAATAAAACTTTATTACAGCTCGGAACCGAAACATCGACCCTTCAAAACCAAATAAGCTTTCAAAACTCCAAAATCAAAAGTCAACAACAAAAAATAAATAACATGTCCACATAAGTAACGAAAAGCAACATTGCAAGCGCTCAACACACAATTCAAGCATGATTGACTATGCCCACTTATAGTTGTAGCTTTCTCTTTATTCAAGACTACTACTCGCCCTTGAAATGGGTCGTCACAGGGTCAAGTCAAAAACAAAGCCATGCACACAAAACACACACAATAGTCAAAGCTGAGTACATAACACTAGAGACTATGCACAACAACATGAACAACATAATAAAAGGTAAACATCACATACTTCTTACCATTGTCTCAACTATGTACTTTTACAAAGACTCATCCACATTATAAATTATTTATTATATTTATATTTTGGATTTCGCATCGAACGGGTTTCCTTTCCTCTACAATCGCCCAAATGGGCACCAACTTGGGAGCAACTCCAGGAGGGTATTACCTATGTCACGTAAAGTGACGGTGTTCCAGCGCATTTAAAATTATAAAAGAGTACAATGTCTTGTACCCCGATTAGAAGTTACAGTAGCTATTCCCATAACTTCCGTACTGTTCATACTCAAGGTATATACGTTCCAAGAGTTTTGGTGCGAATCCTCTTTTACTTTACGTGACTAGCCAGTTCAGCAATTTTCATGACTCACATAAAATCACATAAGAACATTCATGGCAAACTAGCGAAACCGTAATAATTATCTTGATTATCATGTGATTCAAATTTTAATTCTTGGTCCTTTATTTATTTAAATTTTCCTTTGCCACAAATTTACAGTGATTGGCTAACTATTTGCTCATTAAACTTCTATAAAACATATGAATAAATATTCAGTAGCTACCTTTCATGTTGATCAAGTAACTAATCAACTTAACTGCTTTTCTTTCAGTTTTGACTACTACTCAAAACCTCTAAAAATAGTCAAAATTCCTAATTCTATGATCTAATAACAATACTATAAACATGGAATGTCAATCTTAGTAAACAATGAATACTTTTCATACATTCATGCCAACATAACTTCTCATGCAAGTCATCTCATGTCAACTAAACCTTAACTATTATTTCTATGAAATTTAGCATGCAATCCGAAATATTCTAGCATGAACCCTATTGACATGATTGCCTTTAGTACTTAGGTATTTTGTATTATAACGGTGATCCGCCACTACTTCTACAAATCACATAACTCGAAGTCTCCTACAAAGGAAAAATGAAAAATATTAAAAACTTGTTGACTAAATTCTACAACACCTCTAAACTAACTTTTTACACTAGAAACTTGTCCAAACCTTTCCCTATATGGTCTATATTCAATTACATACTTTATTTTATAATTTCCTTTAGAAAACTCTTGATTTTCGATAGTTTGCTAAAAATGGTAGCTTTTAAAAGTTGCTTAAAAACTCTTTTAAACCTTTTAAACATCATAATTTGATCTTAAAACAATATAATTATGTCCTAAGATCATCATGTGATGATTTCGTGCCTTAAAAACAATTATAACTCATTATTTTGTATGTTACTATTTTTATCGTGCATGAACACGTGATAACAAAAATTCATTGCATTATTTATGTATTCAAAACTTATTACAACTCTTTAGACACTTTATAATTCATGCCATATAACACTTTAAGAACCTTAAACTACCATCATACTTATATTTTATGCATTAAAACTTATTTTTCATATTTCAAAACATGTTCATAATATTTTTACTTCGCTTTATTCAAGCTTTTAAAATTTAACCGTAATCATAAAATTCTTTAAAACCTTAAAAAATCATTCTAAACGTCATAAACTCATATAAACTAATACTATAATAATCTATGATCATAATATGAAAGTTTAGAGTATTAAAGTCATAAAAACTAACAATCTATGTGATTTTTTATAAACCCTAATTCATAATTTTATGAACAAATTATAAACATTAATTTTAATTTCCAAAACATATTCATAAACTTTAAAACAAGATTAGAATTATAAAACATGATTAAACATAATTAAAAAACACGATATAAACAAGACGAAACAAGAGAATTTTTTTAAATAAATATGGTGTTTGAAAATTATCAAGAAAGGAGTAGTGGTGGTGGCAGCCGGCGAAGGCTGCTGGCAGTGCAGGTGATAACAATTGCTCCATAAGCAAGTGGCAATCGTGTGATTTTAGCCCCCATATCTTACGCTCCTCAAGCTTTATGCACTTTGAAATGTTGGATGAATACCCATCTGAATCTTTATAGTTTCTAAGAACTTGCACACCTTTTCCTTTTGAGCCTTAGAGAATGTGTAAGGTGTTGGAGGAATATGCCACTTTCCATCTATAAATCTTGGAGATAAATGCTTCATAATTTTAACACGCTTTAGATCATGTCTAGCCTTTATAGTATCTTTTGACTTTCCCTCAATGTTTAACAAAGTACCAAGGTTATTTTCAAGTACATTTTTTTCTACGTGCATGACACCAAGATTGTGTCGAAGTGGAGGATTACTCCAATAAGGCAATTTAAAAAAGATACTCTTCTTCTTCCAATTATCATCTCTTTTTGGTAAGTTCTCTGTTTTCCCAAATTTCATGTCCTCAAGACCCCTCACTTGACCTAAAATCTCAATTCCAGATGCTTGCTTAAGAGGATCCCTTGTTTCCCTTTCCCCATTAAAAGACTTGTTCTCTCTCCATTTATGGTATGCAGGAAGAAAGCAACGATGATTCATATAACAAAATTTCCCATGGTTTAGCAATCTAAAAGATCTGGTTTCATTCATACAAATAGGACATGTCTTATAACCCTTGGTAGACCATCCAAACAAGTTAGCATATGCTGGGAAGTATGCATTTGAAAATATGCATTCTTGGAAGCATCATAAGTCTTAGCTCCAGTTTCCCACAACTCCTTCAACTCTTCAATTAATGGTTGTAGGTATACATCAATATTATTACCTGGCCCACTCTTCCCAGGAATTAAGAAAAATAGTATAGTGTAAGGCTGCTTCATACACATCCATGGTGGAAGGTTATACACAACACATACTACTGGCCTTATATTATGATCACTTCTAAGCCCGATAAAGTGGTTAAACCCATCACTAGCTAAACCCAACCTTACATTACGCGGAACTGAGCAAAAGAAGTATGTTCTTTATCAAAATCCTTTCATGCTTGACCATCAGCTAGGTGCTTAAGGATGCCATCATCATCTCGTTTGTCAAAATCCCATCTCATGTGGAATGGTGTTTTGGATGACATAAACAACCTTTGCAACCTTGGTTTTAATGGGAAATAGCGTAGGACTTTTGGAGAAGATTTATTACGCTTTGTATCACAGATAGAGCACTTCTCTAAGTTAGCATTCTCTTTCCAGAAAAGTGTACAATCATTCTAACATGCTTCTATTTTCTCATAATCAAATCCTAAATCAGTAATCATCTTTCGTGCTTCATAATAATTTGAAGGTACGTCAGCACCTTTGGGTAAAGCAGTTTTGAACATATGAAGCATACTAGTAAAAGCTTTATTAGTCATGCCATCCATGCATTTACTTTGGAACATTTTTAAAATATATGACAATTTGGAGAATTCTTCTCACCTAGGGTATAAGGATTTTTTAGCATCTCTCATCAAATGGTCAAACAATCTTGCCTCTTGGGTACCCGTGGTATATTTAGGAAAATTAGAGTCATTAGATTTCTCATCTACATGAAAATCATCATCTACATCAGCACTTTCTGCGGGACCAAATTTGTCATATATCATTCTAAATATGTCATCACCACTACCTTCACCTAATTCAGCTCTACTTCGTTTCTGTGCAGGGTTATATTCTCCATGATACATCCAACGATAATACCCTCGAACAATTCCGTTATGTAATAAATCAATAAAGATTTCTTACCTTGTTTTATGTCGACTATTGTTACATCGATTACAAGGGCATGGTACCATTTGAAGTTAAATTACTAAAAGAAAAGTCAAGGAACTGATTAACGCCGGTTATATATAAATCGCTTATCCTATCATCATATCCCATCCACTCTAACCTCATTTTTTGAACATATAAGTTATCCATGTGCTATAGCAATTTTAAACTACAAGATGAGAAAAAAAAATGAATTAAAGAACATTTTCACATAAATAAATTAAATTTGAAGCAATTAAAATGTACAAGGTTTTTGATATTGTAATCATTCAACACAATCAAAAACTAATAACAACACAAAATACATCCATGTGTGAGTTTCTATGTGTACGTTAATAGGTCGCATAAAAAAAATAAGACTCAACCATTAATAGCTCACTTTTGTTAAAATCAGAAATCATATATAAGCATAAAAGACATCAGTGTGTTATTTAGAAGATATGTTCTTATTTAAAAAAAGCAACTAATAGCACATAAGTATCACCAACAATTCACAAGTGCCACAAGTCATTTATTTTAAAACAATGTGCAATATTCTACAATCCGCAAGTTATTTCATAAGTTAGTAAAGACCAACATCGTTTTCATAAGATAAAACATTATTTCACAACAATTGGCATATGAAATTTATTAACATTAAGGATGTTAATCAAATATAATAACATTGTGGATGTTTGTGTGCTCTGTAATGTTGCAGCTGAGACTATAGAGCACTTGTTCTATAGTTGTTTTCGGGTAAAATATAGTGCAACAGCAGAGCTCAGTACAGCTTTGGAAGATATGGAAAAGACAGCTCAGAGGAGCCTTTTACTAGAATTTTGGTCAGGATAGTGAGAAATAAGTTGTTTTGGGGAGTTGGTGCCATGACTAAGAGGCATGTGTTACCAGGTGCTGAACGTTAAAGTACTCGCAATCCAGGTTTCAAAGTATTAATGATTCTTATCATCAATAATGATCAACTAAACATTCAAGTACTCGCAATCCAGCTTTGTGACGTGATCAGTTCAGTTATGAACTGATCTTATCAGAACTAATGCGCTGGAACTAATTAGTTCATGGACTCTAGCCAGATTAAGTCATGTTGAGTTCATTCTCTATCTCACTCATGCTATGTCAGTCTATCTTACTTATGCATTCGCTAAACCAATGTCCTCGCTCATTATCTCATTCGTCTTCTAACCTGATCAAGTCATGCTCATTTTATTCTCCCATAAGAATTCAATTCTAGCTTCGAAAAGGAGTACAAGGGAAAAGAGTACTAATGACTTTAGATTCTGTGTGTACAATTGTTGAGTATAAGCTAAGTGATTTTAGTTAAGTGAGATTTAGAAAAAATTCTTAACAGATTTTAGATTTCATGGCAATTAGCATGTTCAGAAGGGAATCCCTTACGAAAGAGTAACCAAATGAAGAATCCACCAAACACACTCAGGACAATCAATTTTACCTGTTTTTAAAAATTGAACACATGGTTTCTTTGAGTTTGGTTGTGTAATTGTAAAAATAAGACCATTAAATGTTATCATTGAGAAATCGGTCCAAGAATTAATAATTAATCCAAGAGATTTTTATTTTTTAGAGATAGCTTTATGTTGCTGTAATGTGGTTCCTTGGGATGACAAAGACCGCTTAATGAAAAGTAAATAAAAATGAAAAGTACAGTCTACACTACATTGATCCAAAATGCACAACAACAATTATGAAACCATAGTAATGTCATTTAAACATACAATGCACGTTAATATATCTCAACAGTTATATAGGCCAGCTTTTTGATTACTATAGGAAGCTTATGAAAGCATTAACCTAATCTCAACAAACCTCTCGCAAACATTAGCTTCTTAAGAAAGAAGAGAAGGGGCGGGATGTATATCATAAAGCAACCTTGAACCACATCAATATATGGACAAACAACAATATTAGGGATTATAACTACATAAAACAAGGTGCTCTAAGTTGTGCCCATATGTCACCAATACCAGATTTTTCGAACGACCTAGCCATCCATAGAAGGGCAGTAGGAAAAATATGGAATTATAAAATTTATCTAGCAAACCCATACTTCTCACAACCCACAATCCCCCATTACTGACCCCCTCCCCCCCCCCTCCTCTCTTATACAGTTTCTGAACTGATTGTTCAGGTACCTTAAACTGATTTTATCAGAACCCAGGTTTCTGAACTGATCTTATCAAAACCGAGGCACTAAAACTAATCAGTTCGAGGACTCTAAACTCTTTCATAACTTCCTCTGTTCAGGGACTCAATTCAGGAACTGTAACCTTCTTGATACTCAAACGACCTATGTTGTAGATACAACACATACATGAACTATTTTTGTAGTCATCTAAACACTGTTGCTTATTAATTTTATTTGAATTCAATGGAAATGGACAAAAGCAAATGTCTGCTAAGCATCTACTCTAGGATTTGCAATTAGTAGCATTATGGCTATACATATTCCCCCTTCCCTTGTTGTCAAAAATAAAATACTAGATCTTTATAGTTCTCAGATCTTAGGAAAGCAACTACATCCAATTTGTCAACGAGAAAATCACCCACATTATACATTTCAAATATTACTTAGTAATTTCTACTCAGCTAATTTTATGGCTTATATTTTTGCAATAATTAATGAAACTCATGGCCAACTCAAATTCAATAAGAAAATAATACATTGTACCTATTTAACCCATAAATTATCACCATTAACCTGCTATACGCAAGTAATCTAACATAAGTCATAAAAAGCTGAAAAATTCTCAACTAAAGAAATACAACTAAAATTGTACTTTAAACACACCATCTCCTAATAATTGATCAAAAGAGCAAAACTAAGCAATTATGTGAAAGACTCACATGCATGGTAAAAACAAAGTATGTAATGATTCTCAATGATAAACAAAAATTACCAATCCTCAATCTCTACCGAGTGCACTATTATTAACCAGAATTTTGCTTCTTAATTGCAAATTAAGGAAAAAAATCATAAAATAACCATTAATTATCAATTGCATGTTCAAAACTGAGCATCTATACACCACAAATTCTAACCAACAATAATAGCAAGAGTGATCTAATTACCAAAAAATCAAATAATTGATACTAAAATAACATTAAAAAAAATCAATAATAGAAAGAGTGGTCTAATTACCTAGAGAAGGAGAATCGCAGATTTCTTCGAACCAACAGCTGGGAACGACGCAACTGCACAGAATCCTCTGTCCTTTGAAGCTAATTGTGAGGATTTACCGGTTATAAATATTAGGGTTGTAATGTGGGTTGTGAATTTCAGAGTTGTAACCTAGGATTTTCAATTTCAGAGTTGTAATTTCAGAGTTGTTATGATTTCATATTAAGATAGAAGGAGTAATTTATGGACAAAAAATCAGTATTCATTCATCAATAATCAACATGAGTGATCAAATTAATCAACATGAACAACAACATTAATCACTTAATTAGTAACAATAAAATGCAAAAATCATCAATTCATTATCATAAATCTGAAAATCGGTATTGAACACCAACATCATCATCATTCATCAATTCATAATTATAAACAAATTAAAAATATTATCATACAAAACATAAATTAAATTATCAAAATAAGCTGAGAGCAAAGGAGAAGACTGACGGCAGTCCTGAGGTGGTCGGTGGCTGTCGCCGGCGACGGTGTTGGAAATGGTGGATTGGAAGTTAGGTTTGAGGAACTAAGTTTTGCAAAATTCAGTTAACAGTGTGAGGGTACTTCTGTATTTAAAATTAAAGGTTGTGTGACCCTATAACCTAGACGAGTAGACGCATCATACTCTGTTCGTGTTTGATACGTTTGGAGTCATACAATATTAATAAAATATATTTCGTAATATAATTACATAGGTGTTATTTGATTCGTCTTAATAAAATATATTTCCAAACTATTAAACTTGCCTCTTATATTTTTTTTGTTTTGCCACATAATTGTAGGCTTAATTACTTTAAGTTATGGTGGCTATACTATTTAAGTTATGATGTTTTACCTCTTAATTACTTTAACTATTTTGCCTCTTATATTTGTGTTATGTTATTTAACTTAATAAGCTATACTATTTAAATAAGGTTATGTTGTGATTAGGGTGGTGTTTAACCAGTTTTTATAGATTAATTAGGCATAATATTTAAGTTATATTTTTATAGATTATTCTTTTGATGTGAAGTTAACCAAATAAATTCTCAAAATGTATATGTAATTTTATTAAAATAAAAGGTTTGGTAGTATAGAAACGGGTCCTAGAAGCCTTTATGGAAAAAGTACTTGCCCAAATCCCCTTCGGGTATTTGCCATAACGTAGTGCTTGAAAAAATAATCAATTTAAAAAGAAAAAAATTGCTTCGTTCGGACACCCGAGCGTTAAAATATGCCTTTTTGAAGTAATTTTATTATATTCATTTCATATTTTTCCTCATTTAGGGGTATTTAGTATAGTTCATTTACGTGCAATAGTATAATTAGTAATATTGTTAATTTTATAAAATTGAAATAGGGTGATGATCATATTTTACATACAATAATAAATTCTCAAAATGTATATGTATTTGGTATGGTTCAAATTTTAATAGGATCCAATGTTGCATTTGAATAACTTCCTGCAATACTGTGGTACGATTAAGCAAGTTCGTGTCTCTCAAGATTACATTAGAAGAATGATGTTCCCGTTCTCACTAAAAGACAAGGCCCGTACCTCGTTAAACAATCTCAATACGGATAATATCAACAATTGGGAAGAGTTAGCTCTAGCATTTCAAAGGAAGTATTACCCTCTAGAGAGAACTGCGACCCTTCGGATTAAGATCACGAATTTCAACCAGGAGTCAGATCAAACATTGTATGAAACATGGAAGAGATTGAAGGGTTTATTGAGATTGTTCCCACATCATGGTCTTAAGAAGTGGATCCTGGTCCAGTCATTTTTTAATGATTTAGGGAATGAGAGTCTAACATTATTACATTCAGCTGCTAGTGGTCGATTCATGAACCAAGAGGTTAATGCTGCATATGATTTGATCGAAGAAATATCCATTCATAACTCACAGTTTTGCAATCCTACGGGACATTCGAAGAAAGGTGGAAAGCATTTTGTTGATGATAAATATGAGAGTTTAGCTTCATAAATCAATGCCATAAGCTAGAAGCTCGATAAGATTGGTGCTACAACTCTTCCACCATCACCTGTAGCTGCAATGGCTGTAATTTCGGGATGCACTAAGCCTTTCTGTGATTCATGTGGTTCATTTGGTCATAGTTCCCAGTCATGTACCAGTTCAGTAGAGCAAGTGTGTGCCTTTCAAGCCTACAAAAGGAACCCATTCTCCAATACAGACAATCCAGGGTGGAAGGATCATCCAGACTTCTCCTACAAGAACAGTAACAATGTGCAGAATCCTCAGCAAACTATACCACCTTAGCAGGTTCACTAGCAGATGCAGAGATATGTACCACCAAACCCACCAGGTTTAGCAGACCGCCATTGCCAGCACCACCATTGCCAGTTCAATCCAGTGGTTGAATTTCAGAGCTGGAGAATATGATGTTGCAGATGCAGAAGAATATGGCGGTAATGTAGGCTGGCAATAAGCAACTAGAAACCCAGATAGCTCAGATTTCACAGTCTACAGCTCAGAGGCAGCAGGGTCAACTACCTCCTCAACCGAAACCACAAGTTCAGAGAGAGAATTGCAACTCCATTACTAGCAGAAAAGGGACCCACTATGAAGGTCCTAAGATGCCCACTGATGATGCTGATTCAGGACAGGAATGCAGGCTGGCAAGACCAGCAATGTGGTGATTGAGGAGATTGCAGAGCCTACACCATCTAAGGAAAAAGATGCTCCGGAGAAGACGGTCCCGGTAGCTGACAAGCCAGTTAGTGCATTGACACCGCCCAAGGTGCCACTACCCTTCCCGCATAGGGTAGACAAAAATAAGAATGATAATCTTTTCCGAAAGTTTCTTGATATTGTCAAAAATTTGCAGGTTATTGTGCCATTTACTGACTTGAATACACAAGTACCTACATACACTAAGTTTTTGAAAGACATATTGAGCAGGAAGCAGGAGTTGAGTTCAGGAGAGACTGTTGCTTTAACTGAGGAATGTAGTGCTATTTTGCAGAATAAATCTCCACCTAAACTCAAGGATCCCTGTAGTTTTTTGATACTGTGTAACATTGGCCCACTTTTAATTGATAAGGCTTTATGTGATTTAGGGGCCAATGTTAGTGTTATGCCGTTGCCTATCTGTAAGAAATTAGATATGAGTGCTTTAAAGTTTACTAACATTACCTTGCAGATGGCGGACAGGACTGTGAAATACACAAAAGGTATTTTGGAGGACGTCCCAGTAAGAGTTAGGAAGTTTTTTATTCCCGTTGATTTCGTAGTGTTGGATATGGAGGAGGATGCACAGATCCCTATTATTTTAAGTAGACCATTCTAAAAATACTGTAGGTGCTGTCATTGATGTAAAGAATGGGAGTTTAACATTTTTTGTAGGTGATGATGACAAGGTTACTTTTAACCTTGATAGTGCATTAAAGAGTCCCATGTTAGAGCAATCATGTTATAGAATTTATCTAATTCAAGAGATTGTTTGTGATGACTTGCCATGATCCCTGAGAAAGGATCTTCTAGAGGCCATTATGTGTTTGGATGTGATTTCAGGTGAAGGAAATAAGGAATCAGATGATTTGATTCAAGCCCTTTCAAGAATGGATATCGATTCAAGAAGCAACTTTCAATTTCTGCAGTTGCCCCAGGATGCTTGTTCAGTAAAGGAGGTAACACAACCTCACAGAAACCTCTTCCCCCTAATTTGAAATATACATTTCTACATGAAAAAGAGCTATATCATATTATTGTTAGTGCTTCACTTACCAATAGTCGACTTGAAAATTTGTAATCTGTGCTTAAATGTCATAAGAAGGCTATTGGTTACACTACTTATGACTTAACCGGTATTAGTCTTGATTTTAGCATGCATCGTATTCACTTAGAACATGGTCATAAACCATGCATACAAGGTCAGCGTCGTTTAAATCCTAACATGCAAGAAGTTATTAAGAAAGAGATTATTAAATTGCTTGATGCAAGTATTATTTATTCTGTTCCTGAGTCTACATGGGTCAGTCCAGTTCAGGTAGTACCTAAGAAAGGTGGGACCACCGTTGTGCAAAATGATAAAAATGAATTAATTCCCACTAGAGTTGTCACAGGTTCCGTATGTGTATCGATTACAGTAAACTAAATACTGCAACTAAAAAGGATCACTTTCCCCTCCCCTTCAATGATCAAATGTTAGAAAGACTAGCTAGGCATAAGTATTTCTGCTATTTAGATGGTTATTCGGGATTCTTCAAAATCCCTATTAATCCAGATGATAGAGAAAAAACTACTTTTACATGTCCTTATGGTACTTTTGCATATCGTAAAATGCCCTTTGGGTTATGTAATGCCCCTGCTACCTTTAAACGTTGTATGATGAGTATATTATCTAACCAAAGTGCTTATGAGATGTGAAGAGGTAAACTTAGTGCTGACTTGGGAGAAGTGTCATTTTATGGTCACTGAAGTTTTTGTGCTTGGACATTTAATCTCCGAACGAAGTATTGAGGTCGATAAAGCAAAGATTCAGGTAATAGAGCAACTTCCCCCTCCTGTGAATGTCAAGGGGGTAAGAAGCTTTTTGGGTCATGCAGGTTTTTATCACAGGTTTATTAAGAATTTTTCTAAAATTGCGAAACCAATAACCCAATTGCTTTTGAAGGATGCAGATTTTGATTTTACAGATGTGTGTATTGAGTATTTTAATAGGATTAAACAGGCACTTACTTCTGCACCCATCATCCAATCTCCGGATTGGGACCTCCCGTTCGAGATCATGTGTGATGCCAGTGAATATGGAGTTGGAGCAATTTTGGGTTAAAGGAAGGACAGGTCCTCCATGCGATTTACTATGGTAGTAAGACACTTGTCCCAGCTCAGATTAACTATGCCACCACTGTAAAGGAGCTACTAGCAGTTGTTTATGCACTTGACAAGTTCAAATCATATTTATTGGGCTCTAAAGTGATTGTTCACACTGACCATGCTGCTTTGAACTATCTCCTAGCCAAGAAGGAAGCTAAGCCACGGTTGATCAGGTGAATTTTGTTGCTGCATGAGTTTGACCTTGATATTTGTGATAAGAAAGGACTTGAGAATGTAGTAGCTGATCATCTCTCTAGGATTCGATTCGAAGATGCACAACTAGTTCCCATTGACGATTCTTTCCCCGATGATCATTTACTTTCTATTGCAGTTAAATCACCATGGTTTTCTAACTTTGGTAATTATATTGTAGGTGGTGTTTTGCCTCCTAATCTCTCATCACAGCAGAGGAAGCGGTTCATTCACAATGTCAAACGCTACTTTGGGATAACACGAATTTATTTCGGGAATGTGCTGATGGATTATACTGATGATGTGTTCCTGATTGGGAGTTTTACGGAATTCTGAGCCATTGCCACTCATCACCTTATGGAGGACATGCAGGCCCTTTAAAGACAGTGTTTAAGGTATTGCAGTCCGGTTTTTATTAGCCTACCTTAATTTTGCACGGTCCGAGGGCGATTTTCCATGCGGTTTTGCTTTGTTAGGCCTTATTATATATTGGTTTTGTTACTCCAAAATCCTAATTACGCTTTATTTTATTCATAAACCCTAGTTTAGCCCTAATTTTTTCTCTAAGTTATGGAATACTTTTCAATCATTCAATTCAATAATATTCAGGTTTCATTCAATCTTAATTCTTGTTCTTTTATTCATGTTTAGATTTAGTTTAAATTTATGCTTTTAGTTTTAGTAGTTTCATGCTTAGATTTAGTTTTATAACTATTGTTAAATTATTTAATCTAATCATGTTTAGGGTTTTAATTTATATAATTGATTTAGTTTTTGTACATTCAATCATGTGTGAGTAGTTCCCTTTCTAGGACTAGGGGATCTATGGATCGTTCTTGACTTTTTATTCATAATTGTTAGTTTGGTTATTATGTTCTTGAATCCTTGTTGTCAATTTATATTGCTTTCAGTTAAATACTGGCCAGGTTTAATTGTTAGTTTGATATTGTTGAATTTGATACCGAGAGGTAAGATTACTACAATTAGATCTTAGGGGCAATACGCAAAACGAGTCTAAGTGAGCGAAAGCCATTAGAGGAGTTTTGAAGGAGACTAGATTCGAGAGAATTAGTGAACCTTAATTCAAGGAAATTAATAATCTGTTAATTAATTGTGTGCAATTCATTTGTTGATCTTTGGTGAACCGATGTCCTCGGCTTAGTTATAGATTTCTTTCTTTAATCGATTCATTCCTAGTACTAGTTGACTTTTTGGTCAAACCCCAATATTCAAAGGCCCATTACCGCAAATTGACTTTTTAAAATTAGTAAGATTGCTTGCTTCCCTGTGGGTACGATTCCTACTTCCTTGTCTACATAGTTAGAGTAGTAGGTTACTTTTGATAGGTATACGACTGTCCTTATCAATGAGACAAAGGAGATGGCTTGAGTTGATCAAGGATTACGATTTAGAAATCCAATACCATCAAGGGAAGGCCAATGTGGTAGTAGATGCTCTAAGTCGTAAAACTAGACATGCAGTGAGTTCTCTAGTAGTCGCTAACGAGTTGTGTAGAGACATGGAGATAATGAATTTGGAGAGAGTGATGGAGGGAGAGTTGGAAGAAATGCTTTGTAATCTTAGTGTCAAACAAACAATGTTAGAGTAGATTAAGGAGAACCAGGATGATGATCAGATATAAATTTGGATAGAATAAAGGAGAAATTGAAAGCAGGAAAGGCTATAGACTTCAAAATCCATGAAGATGGAAGCGTGAGTTATGAAGGAAGGTGGTGTTTACCACAAAAATGTGAGGATTTGAAACGAAGAATCATGGAGGAAGGTCATAATACACCGCATTCAGTACATCCCAGAGGCGATAAGCTGTATAACAATATGAAGAAGGTGTATTGGTGGCCTAGGAAGAAAAGAGAAGTGGCTGAGTTCGTGAGCAAGTGTCTTACCTGTCAAAAAGGGAAATTGGAGCATAAGACACCACAAGGAGAAGTCCAACCACTTGAAACACCAGGATGGAAGTGGGGTTGCATATCAATGGGTTGTGTAATTTGCTTGCCAAAGTCGAGGAATCAAAATGATACAATATGGGTTGTGGTGGATAAGCTTACTAAATCAGCGGTGTTTATACCGATGAAGGAGACTTAGAGGATGGAACAACTTTCAAAGGCTTACATAAAGCATGTTGTGAGGCTACATGGAGTTCCAAAGGATATCGTCTGAGATAGGGATTCTAGGTTTCTTTTGAAATTCTTGAAAAGTGTCCAAGAGAACTTTGGTACAACGTTAAAAATGAGTACAACTTTCAATCCAGCAACCGATGGACAAACGGAGAGAACCATACAAATTTTGGAGGACATGCTGAGAGCTTGTATAATGGATTTTCAAGGAAATTGAAAGGATTGTTTAGATCTTATTGAGTTGTCATACAACAATAGCTACCATACAAGTATTAGCATGGCACCTTTTGTAGCTTTGTATGGAAGGAAGTGCAGAAGTCTCTTATGTTGGAGTGACATATGTGAGACAGTGATTCTAGGACCTCAATTGATTGAAGAAACCACCGATAAGGTAAGGCTAAGACAAGCAAAGATTCTAGTAGCACAAAATAGACAAAAGTGTTATGTAGATCAACAGCGTCAAGAAGTTATCTTTGAAGTTGGTGATAAGGTGCTACTTAAAGTATCACTAATGAAAGGTGTAATGAGGTTCGGAAGGAAGGGAACATTGAGCCAAAATTTATCAAACCCTATGAGATCTTGCAAAGTATTGTGAAGGTTGCCTATAAGCTAGTATTACCAATGGAGTTGAGCAAGGTTCACAATGTCTTTCATGTGTTTCAACTAAGAAACACTAGTGGAAAAAACTCTATTCGTATCGGGCAAAATCATACATTTCAGACGGATTTTAGGCGTTACCTTTCTTGGTGTTACAAATACAGTTGTTATTTATATCGGGCTTTCATTCGTTACAAATAATAAGCTATTTGTATCGGGCTTTCGTGTGGCCCGTTACAAAAATCGTGTTTGAAAGGTAGGACGTGTAGTTATTTGTAACGGTAAAGTTTAATATGCCCGATACATTTGACTTAATTTGTAACTAAAAATTACTTTTTCCTGGTATAAATAGTGACATTGTTTCTAACGTTTGAAAAAACAGGCCGATACAACTACGTTTATTTTTTGGAACTTTGAAATTATAGGCTCGATACAAATACATATATAATTTTTTTTTAAAAAGCTGATATGTTGCTAATAATCTACATGCTAGTCCTACATGCATCCTAATGCTGCTGGTGCACCATCAAAACCTGCACACACAAAAAGGTTACCACCCCATGCTCTGCTGCACTGCATGCACACCACCACCACCGCCACCATCACCATGACCAACAACCACACTAGCTACCGCCATACTACATATATGCGTTAAATAATTAACATTCAATTTGTGGTAACTTGTATTGAATTATATAACCACTAAAAAAAGGTCCAAAAGTCTGTTTGTCAAATGCATATGCATAACCCTTCCAACTAGCTTGGGTTCTAAACTTCTAACTTCATCGTACCAAAGGATTCCAAACATGTTCAACCTAAACTAAATACAACAAAATGTTTCCAAAACATTGTACAAGTCATAGCGAGGTGAAAACAGTGCAAAAACATCAATGCAAGGGCTACATAAATGATGTTCTGAAGAATCTCGTCCATTGTTCTCGAACCTCTATCATTTCAGAGTCTTTGTACGAAGCAACTGATGTCAAATAAGCCTGAAAAAATAAAATAACCAAAGTAATGGTAAGATATATACGATCAACTTATCACCAACTAACCGGGTTTTAAATCACTACAAAATAGATATTTTTTTATGAGAAGAAAAAAACTAGGATCCAGGATGACAAAAGATGAAAAGTTCATTATCCACTAATGTCTCATTAGGTGTCCTTACAAAGCAAGGTACCCAAATCAATTGCAAAAGCTTGAAAACAAGCATCCACGATGCCGAAAGTATGGAGTAAAATCACCTCGATAATAATTACATACCTCTCGCAAATCACCTTGACATTCTAAATGTCGTGCAACTATCTCATACATGTATCTCGTAATGTAATAGACACACAATGTCCCGCTATTTTGTTGAGCACACTAACATTAGTATAAATCAATATTCGTTAGTGAACATAAAACGACAACATTCCCGTGTGTGACACATTTATTTAGGCAATCACATACCTCTACTGCTTTACAAGACAGATTCGCCTTACTCTTTTCTAACTCACTTTCACCTAGGCAAGCCCTATAGATCTTATAAGCTCTACAAAAACATTTGAAAGTTATGTAAGCAAAATAAACTTAAAGTACGGGGTTGAAATATAAAGAATTATGTGATTCATACTAACATTGCAAACATGGTCACACAGTTTAAGGCGCACTGCTTCGCATCAGGGTTAAAAATGAAAACAAAACCGGCACGTAGGTCAAACACAAGGAGAATCCAGTGACAGCTACAAAAATCACAACATATACACTATATTTTCATTCTTTATATAAAAGCCATTACCTGCATCACAATAACTTCTAAGTAAATATCCAAAATAACTTACTCTTGAAACTATGGAGCCAAAATAAATTTGCAATGCTTAGCCTTCTTTTCTATTTCGCTAGTGAACGCCTTTCTCACATATAGTTGAACTTCAACAAAGTTCCTCTTGATTTCAGCAACAAAAATTCTTTGGGGGCACAAGAAGGTAATCCCGGAAATATTCAAAACCGAGATAAAATCTTGCAGCAAGAACCTGATATTTATTTTTAAATGGTGGAAAGGTAAATCACACGAAAAAGCAACTACTTGTAATCACTAAAAAACATATGCCACTAGTATCCAGAAAATACTTACAGCATGTAGACGTGAACCAACGAAACATTAGCCCAAGCTCCTCTAAGGAATTCACAAATATCATTTTTGGTCACCCAAATTTGCATGCTTTCCTTGAGGTAAAATGTAGGTGAATTCAATGGAACGGAAAAGGTATCTCCATCTAAAGCACATATCCTGTAGTACAGTAACTCACACACTTCTATAAGATTCTGCACCACATCATCACCCACCATCTCCTCCATCCGTATGTAGCTTGATTCAACAGCCTTTGGATCCCAACTGGCCACTAGTTCTTTGTTGTTAGTAGATTCTTTGAATTTCTTATGAGGCAATATAGGAGCCTGCAAACTAGAACATGTTATGTAAGTATTAGCACCAAATGACACTTTTGCAAGTGGTATTTTAATATATATGTAATATCAACATAAAGATTAATTCACAGCCTGACCTTATCCTCAAACAAAACCAATGACGTAGGCCACTGCACTATCCCCTAGCATCTTTCACCTTTGTCACACCGTCGAGTGATGGTACTGGAAAATCAATAGTGCTGTTGCTACACACTTCTGATATTTGGTCATGCTCACACGATATTGGTCACGCAGCGTGGAGGAGTTGTGCATGATCCCGCCGTTGTTCGGTGATATTGTAACTTCAGCAACGACAACCTAGTTCCCGGGATCGAGCTCATCATTCACAGCAAGACGACATTTTTTAAAGTCCTATGTTTAGATTGAAAAAAATTGGTTAAAGGAAACAACCTCATGTAATATAATTATGAGAATGGAAAGTTAAACCAATAAATGTTTTATCCTCTATATCAACACCTATTTCTTTCCCCTGATGCATTCCATTTGTGTCAGATTGAGGAAACACACTTGCCACTTCATTTGAGCAATTAACAGGTTGGTCGCTTAGCATTTTTAGGTTAGTGTAGGAAGCTAGATATGTTTGCACTTCAGAAGAAACACTTTCTTGGATCTTTGCTTCAAATTCCTCGGTTAGTCTTTCTTTGAACGCCTCCAATTCCTCCACAGAACACCCACTTTTAGCTCCCCTTTTCATTGCTTTCCCAAACGCTTGCGTGTTCCCAAAACCAATCCCACATCTCCCAAGACTTTTCACAAATCCTTGATGGTCCTTCTTTCCCAATGCCTTTGTTTAGGCATCAACACCATACTCTTGTCCTGGAGCCTTTCCTTTCTCCTTTTCTATTGCTTCTTTTTCCAATTGTTTCATCTATTAAAAAATGCATGTAATTAGGAAATCAAAAAATGAAAAGAGTATAACGCATAACCTTCTGAAATTAAAATAATATCTATAATTTCCACTACTTACTACTAGATTCACCACTTGAGCAGTCTCGGGTTTCTTTGGGTCTACTTCCCACTTTCCATCCTTTGTTTTCTTTTGATGAGCTAGACACCACTCCCTTGCACGAGTTTCTGGCCTTTCATGGACCTCTGCACTGCCATCCACGCTTCCTCCTTCCGTTGGAGCTTTTGGAGCTGGAAGTCTATTGTCCTTAATCCATTCTTGCCTTTTTCGCCCATAGCTTTTGTGGCCCAATGTATGCCGGTGGATAATATGTCGAGCACTTTTCTTTGCAATTTCACTTCTTTTCTGCAGTAAGTAAAATCGTAATAGAATAAGTTAGAGAGTAATAGTGAATTAATCACATTTAGCATGCATCACATTAATCATAAGTATATATATACAAACTAATATGCAGTAAACAGGAATCACAGCCTGTTAAATGCAGTTCTGATATCACAACTCGTTACCAGGGTGCATTTGACATCAATAATAAAATACTACAAAACTGCAGTAAACGGAAATCACAGCCTATTTTATAGGTTGTTAGAGCAGGCGTAAGGTGCAAAACTGCAAAAGTTTAAGATTATAGTAGTGTCTAAGAAATATGTGATTATGTTATTGTTCTTCAGTCCTGACAACTATGCTGCTAATGGCCCTTGCATTCTTATGCCGTGACGACTATGCTGCAGGAGGGTATGTTAAATTAAATTTCTATGTTGTTTATGACTTCAAACAACAAATGATGTGTTCTATAAGCTGCGTAAGCAATAAGGTCCACATCTGAGTCGAGATATCAAAATGTTGAGAAAAATATATTTGACAAGGAGAAGAACATTTATCCAACTTCTGAATATGGTTAACTTTGTGATAGAAATTTAGTTATTCTATATTTTCTGCCTAAGCCTCAGGAAGACTTCTCAGGTTGTGGATGATAGAACTTCCATTTGGAGAAGCACTCCTAAATTATCATTCAACAACTATAAGCACAAAACTACCAACGATTTGAGGAAATAACATTTTTGGATATGGAGCACCAATAACTAAACAAACTAATTCAACAAAGTCTCACTTGATCTTCATTGGGTATGCAAGAATCCTTGAGATTAGCATTCATTAAAGAGCAATATGAAACTAAGATACATGAAGTTAGACATCAACTGTCCATCTTACCGAGTACTTGGAATTAACTTACAGCCACTAAAATTAAGTGTATATTAGTAGCTAGCAGATCAAATATCCATCAAATATGAAGATATAAAATTGTGAACTGAATTGCTAACGCATCTATAAAGATTCATTAATTTACATTAAACTCTTCTAAGGTGACATAAGCTACAAAGGTTTTCCACTGACCCTCAGTGATGTATGCCTCATACAATTCCCATGGCGCTTTTTCTCCATTAGGTGAGCCTACAGGTGGTGTTGTACTTCTATCCACAAATCGTGACACCAACCAGGATTTGTTGTGTCGGAACCGACTGCCTACATCGCTTAGGAAAATTTTCTTCCTTCAACCTTTTGGATCATCTTCTATATGGAACAACTTCTACAACATCGAATTGCATTATTAGTAGATTCATTAATGATTAATGAATACAACTATTTTCATGAACTATATTATTACTCACTAAGTTACCTACCTTCGTCTCCTCCCACATGCTCTCCCTTTGACCTTCATCTACACCATCCCATCCTCTGATGTTGATGTCCAGCTTCATAGCACACTGACCAATTTGTTGGCCATATTCCTTTGTCCATTCGCCGGAAGGCATGTCAAATTCGTCAAACTCAAGTGTCATCGGCCTCTTAGGTTGGAGATTCTTCACTGGACCTCTTCCTTTTCTTTTGTGGTTTTTAATCTTTGATACCGTACTTCCATCACCATGTCCTTGCTCTTCCCTTGAAAAATTTCCATCTCCATCCATTTTAGCTAGGCAACCTACAAGTTTTTTCAATTTTTAAAGTTTAAAAAAAAAACGCAAATCAATACAAACTATATAATAATGTAAAGAAAATGTCAATATAAATCCCATCTAATATTGGAAACAAATTTGTCAATTTTATTAATTACAAAAACAAAGAATTATAAGCTAAAGCCCTTAGAAGAAATAAACAATTTGTAATGCCAAAGCATCTCCAACAAACAAACACAAACTTATAGCCTGCTACACAAACATCCGCTACAGAAAACAGAAAATAAAATTTAAACTATTCTTTAAATGAAATAAGCATAACAATTTCGCATTATTACATGTCAACATAAATCCCATCTTCAATGTCGAAGTCATTATCATCAACAATATCATCACCGTCTCCTAAGGGGCGAATACCAGTTGATATAGGTAGTATGTCATCAAATTTATCGCAGTCGTCCTTGTCAACCACATCTGCAACTCCGACAATAGATATTTTCCCTTGAACAACTACTTGCTACTGGTGTTCTACATTGTTAACCACATAGAGGACTTGCTTTGCTTGGATGGCCAAAATGAACGGCTCTTGAGTTTCCTTAAAACGTGTGGAGTCCACCATAGTCATACCATCTTCATTAACTTTGCAACCACGACGGTTGTCCAGCCACTTGCATCTAAAAACAGGAATTTTGAATCCAACATAATCAAGCTCCAAGATTTCATCAATGACCCCAAAATATAGGATTAATATCCTTGGAACTAGAGTATTCAGTAGAAGTGGCAACAATCGTGACACCACTATTTTGGTGTACACCCTTGTCGTCTTATCGTTTGGTGGAGAAGGAAAATCCATTAATATCATAACCATCGAAGGAAGTAACAAGTGACTGAGGTCCCCTTTCCAACCATTTAATTGTCTCAGACACATAATTATTTGCTTACTTTAATTTAATGGTAACCTGCTTCTGAAACCATTCGACAAAATGACGATTATGCTCCTGCAAGATATGTTTCTCTATGTAAGGGTGAACTTCAGAAAGATGTTGCAAAACACAATGATTTGCTCTTTTAAATCTATGAGGTGGAGGGAGGATCATCTTACGACCAATCGTTCTATGCCCTTGTAGTCTACCCTGATGACGAGATTTGCGTACTCCAATCTCTTGAGTCATACCTTAAAACGCTGCACAAAAATTTGAGGCCTCCTCTGCCATGTAGTTTTGATGATACTACCTTCTGGTTTTGTTGGATTCCTTGCTTTGTCTTGTAAGGACCCCATGAATCTCTCAAACAGGTACATCCAACGCAAGAAAACAACACCGCAATCTTTAACCTCACGAACAAGATGTAAAACTAAGTGAACCATTATATCAGAAAATGAAGGTGGAAAACACATCTCGAATTTGCAAAGGGTTACAATGATGTCTTTTTCGAGAGTATCAAGCTCTATAGGATCCAGCACCTTGCTACATATTTTAGCAAAAAACAAGCACAACTTTAGAATCGGGTGTCTTACATTTTTCGGCAAAATGCCTCGAAGCGCAATGGGAAGAAATACTTGCATTAAAACATGAGAATCATGGGATTTCATCTTACTCAATTTCTTATTTGCCACAGACACATAGTGTCTTACATTGGACAAATACCCCGTAGGTACCTTGATCCCATAAAAACTTTCACAGAATACCCTTTTCACTTCTTTAGATAAAGTGTAACAAGCTCAACGCAAATAGGCATTCCTTTCATCAGAGCTATATTGTGGCCATAGCTGGGGTCTGATGTTGGCATCTTGCATGTCCTTTCGAGTACTTAGATCACCCTTTGTTTTCCTTGGCATATCTAACAAAGTACCAACCAGTGAATCACAAACATTTTTTTCGATGTGCATTACATCGAGACAGTGTCTAACTTTAAGACGTTTCCAATATGGAAGATCCCAAAGTATAGACCTTTTCTTCCATAAGATACCCTTCTTTGACTTTGACCCTTGCTTCTGAGTTTTGCCAAAAATTGTTTTGACATTTGTTACCCTCTCATAAACCTGCATTCCACTTAGTGGCTCTAGACTCACCCCATCCTCAGTCATCCCATTGAATGGTGTTTTCATCCTTCTGTACGGATGATATTGAGGGAGGTGCCTCATAGTGTGCATGAAGATATATATTCTTGCCAAAATGTTTAAGATATTGAGGTGGCATGTCTTCTTCACAAATCAGGCACCCTTGCACACTCCTCACCTTAATCCTAGATAGATTTGCATAAGCAAGGAAGTCATTTACAGTACAAAATAGCATCGCACGAAGGGTGAAATTAGACTTTGTATGCGCATCATACATTGAGGCACCAACATCCCATATGTACTTCAAATCATTAATCAAGGGTGCTAAGTACACATTAATGTCATTACCAGGTTGTTGAGGACCCGGTATGAGGAGTGATAACATGATGTATTTTTCGCTTCATGCATGGCCAAGGAGGCAAGTTATAAATGGTCAACAAAATCGACCATGTACTGTGTTTGCTACTCATATTATCGTTAGGGTTCATGCCATTAGTACTAAATCCAGGTCTTAAATTCCTTTCTTCTCGCCCAAATTAATAATAATCTTTATCAATCTTCTTCCACTACTTCCCGTCAGTCGGATGTCTAATTAGCCCATCTTTCTTCCTTTCCTCCAAATGTCACACACTAGTGAAAAAAAAAAAAAAAACCCTACTAGTATCGTGGTTTTGGGCCTATTAGTATCGTTTTTGGTTGGTTACAAATAGAGCAGTTACTTATAGCTTTGCTATTAGTATCGTTTTTTATTGATATCGTTTCTTTGAACCCATGATACTAATAATTCAGCTATTAGTATCGTTTTTATGAACCCACGATACTAATATCTTAGCTATTAGTATCGCTTTTTTGAAGCCACAATACTTATAGCTGAGGTATTAGTATCGTTTTTTTCAAACCCACGATACTAATAGTGGGTTTACGATTTTTAAAAACGATACCACGTTTATTTATGGGTGTATATTAAGATTGGCTACATCAAAATCAATTGAAAACCCATTTCAGAAAACAACCCCCACCAATCTTCTTGAAAATTCACAAAGTTTAACTGGAAAAAGGAAAACAACAATTCATTAAAGGTAACTTTCCCCTTATTATATAAATAAATAAAGTCCTTCCTATTCTGTTTACGGAATTTATATAAACCAAACACACACCCCTAAAGCTAATGAGTGTATCAAAACTAGCTATTTACTTTTCATAGCTTATTTTGTGCTGAAAAAGCAAAATTCCCTAGCTTAAACTAACATAAAAAAAGAGCGTATCAAAACTTTAACAAGCTTATTTTAGCATGCACTATTGGATTATTACCTTTTCAAGGAAAACATTGTCAAGGAATCATTTTTTAGCATGTTTTCCTTGAGATTGGAGTATCAATATTGTCATTCTTTCACGTGAATCATGTCACTAATCCTAGTGATAACCCGATAAGCCTAAAGCCATGAACTCTTATGTGTGGAGTCACCATGGTACCAGGGAAAGTATGGATCTCTTTCTTCAAAGACATGGAAATTAAACTAGAAAGCACTCTTATTCTCAGAAACAACACAACCACTAATGGTTGAGGTGTTTGTTGAAAGGAAAGTGTGTTATGTAGGCTCAAGCCCAAGGTTGATTGCATGGCATTGGATCTGCTGCTAGCCCAACTAAGTTTATAATGTTGTGTCATGTGATATAACTTTGTCTTTTTCTGTTTGAGGTTGAGCAAGGGTTTTTTGGGGGTGTGCCTCACTATTTAAGCAATCTCTTTGTACTGAAAACTAGATAGAAAAATGAATGAGAAAAAGACCAATCTTGCTGCTGAAATAGAACTAATGACTTGAGCATTGATGCCAAATATTTCTTCATGGTATCAGAGCAAGGTTTGTCTGATGACAACTAGCTGTTAGTTGATTTTCTTCATTGTTTGTTTTGAGTGTTTTTGTGTTGCTTCTATGAATCCTGAAAAACAAAATTCGGATTTTCATTGCCGAAAAAAAAAAAAAAAAAAACTGAGTTCTGCTTATTCTTCCTCTCTGTATGCCTGTTTAGAAAGGAAAGCTTTTGTCTTTATCTCAAAAATTAAGTGTAGTTCTGTAATAGAGTCTAAGTGAGTAGCAGTCATGTTAGGCATACCAGCTACTAGTCCCCTATATTTACACCCTTCGGAAGGAGGGAATACCATTGTGGTTGAGAAGCTTGAAGGGGTGAACAATTATCTTCCATGGAAAAGATCTATGGAGATAGCTTTGAGCTCTAAAAGAAAGCTAGGCTTTGTTACTGGAGCAGTTAAGAGAGATGCCTCTGATGCAGTCAAACAAGAGGCTTGGGACACCTGTAACAGTATGGTTATATACTGGGTGCTCACTAATGTCTCTGAATCAATTAAGAAGTCTATCATGTATGTAAAAAGTGCTACAGAAATATGGGCACTGTTGGAAAGGAGGTACACTGTTGCTAATGGCTCAAGAAAGTACGAGTTGAACAAGATGTTGTATGAGAAGAAACAAGGTGGAAGGAAGATAAATGAATACTACACTGAGATGCAAATAGCGTGGGAAGAATTGGAGAACCTGAGAGATATACCACCCATCACTAACATAACAACTGAAACAAATGCTTTGATAGCTGCCTTGAACAAAGAACTTGAGGAATAGAAGTTGTTCCAGTTCCTGAATGGCCTGGATGATGATTTTGGAGCAAATAGAAGTCATATTCTCATGTCCACACCACTGCCAACAGTAGAAACTGCATGTGCTATTTTGCAACAAGAAGAGTCTCAAAAGGAGGCTCTTAAATCTGTAAAAGAAGAAGTGGATGCTCAAGCCATGTACAGCAAAGGGCCTGAAGTGTAGAAGAATGAAGATCAGTGTGATGCATGTGGAAAATTAGGACACACAAAAGAGAAGTGTTGGACCATTATTGGATATCCACAGAATCACCCTAAGAATCCAAGATGGAAAGGCAAAGAAGTCATTCAGGTTGCTGTAAGAGGTGGAAGAGGAGGAAGATGGAACAGAGGTGGAAGACAAGGGAGAAGTGGTGGAAGATATGCATGGAATGTGATGAGTCAAACTGAAAAAGGAACATCTTCCATTACTCCACAGCAGTTGGAGCAGCTACTGAAGCTTCTCCCAACCTCCACCAAAAATGGTGAACATGATACAGATGATGAAATTGACATTAGCTATGCTAGTATGGTGATAACATGTAACTACGCCAATATAGGTCAGCATGAGTGGATCATTGACTCAGGAGCTTCAGACCACATGTGTGGAAATCTGAAACTTATAAGCAATGTAGAAAGGCTAGGAAAGGGACTGAAGATAATCTTGCCTACTGGAGAAAGCAGTGTGATCACACACAAGGGCAATGTGACTCTTAGCACTGGACTGAAATTACATAATGTATTGTATGTGCCAAGCTTTAAACATAACCTCATGTCAGTTCAGAAGTTAGCAAGTGAAGGCAAGTGTAGTGTGGAATTTAGTGCAGGATGTTGTGTGATAAAAGACACTGAAACTGGTGAGTTGCAAGGATTTGGAAAAGAAAGAGGAGGATTGTATTACCTGATGAATGAGAAGATGAAAGACATGTTAGTGTCAGTGAAGCATAGGAAAGCCATGAATGCAGATAAACTTGAGATACCAACAAAATTGAAGAAAGGGAAAGAAAGTAATGAGACTAGTCTTTGGCATGAGAGATTAGGACATGCACCTGTTGAGAAGATAAGTAAAATATCAGGCTTGAAGGGACTTCAGATCTCAGAACAAGAAACATGTTTAACTTGCCCTATGGCAAAATTCACTAAACTAAGATTCACTCAGAGCACTAGCAGAGCCAGTGATTTATTTGAAGTGATACATATGGACACCTAGGGTCCAAATAAGGTTGAAACAAGAGGAAAACATAGATACTTCCTTACCCTTGTGGATGACCAATCAAGAGTCACCTGGATACATTTGTTCAGACACAAATCTGATGCATTTAATGCAATCAAGGAATTTGTTAATATGTGTAGAACTCAGTATTCAAAGGTGGTGAAAGTAATAAGATCAGACAATGCCTTGGAGTTTGATGATAAAAACTGCAGACCCTACTTCACTAAATTGGGAATTGTACATCAAACAACTTGTGCAGACACTCCGCAGCAAAATGGAAGGGCAGAAAGGAAGCATAGGAACATACTGGAAATGAGCAGAGCGCTGAGGTTTAAAGCAGGTCTACCACTACAATATTGGGGAGACTGTGTGCTCACAGTTGTTCACATCACAAACAGACTCCCAACCAAAGTGTTAGGAGACAAAACTCCATTTGAGGTACTGCACAAAACTAAGCCTAGTTACTCTCATTTGAAAGTATTTGGTTGTCTTGCAATGGCCTCTAATCCAAACAGAATCACTGACAAATTTCAAGACAGAGGTGTCCCTTGTGTCTTTCTTGGTTACCCTTTAAACAAAAAGGGATATAAACTTTTGAACTTGAAAAATAACTTAGTTTTTGTGTCAAGGCATGTTAGGTTCTATGAGAAGATTATTCCCTATAGAATTTTTAAAAAAGAAAATCAGCATGTACCTAGTGTAGACAGTAGCAATTGTGAAAAAAATGAGAAAGAAAAAACATGGGATGAAAGCAGTGACCTAGAACAAGTTGAAGAGGACCTTCACTGTGAGGAAGAAGAGAGGGGACAGGAACAAGAAAATAGGGAAGTAAGAAAGTCTAGCAGAACACACAAAGATCCTATATGGATGAAGGATTATGTTGTAGGAAGCACTCAAGGTCCTAGGAGAATAGATCACACTGCAAACACTAGTGTGACTTCTCAGTTTGCTTGTTACTTAGCTCACACAATACAACAAAAAATTGAAAGTGAACCAAAAAGCTTTAAGGAAGCAGTAAAGGAAGAAAAATGGGTGAATGCTATGAATGATGAACTTGATGCACTTGAGCAAAATGAGACATGGGAGATAACAGAGCTGCCTAAAGGAAAAACACCAATAGGGTGTAAATGGCTTTATAAGATAAAATATAAAGCAGATGGAAGCATTGAAAGGTACAAATCAAGACTAGTTGTTCTTGGAAATAGGCAAAAATTTGGTGAAGATTATGAAGAGACCTTTGCCCCTGTGGCAAAGATGGTTACAGTGAGATCTCTTCTTGCTGTTGCTTCACTCAATGGCTGGCATGTGCATCAAATGGATGTTAAAAATGCATTTTTACATGGTGAATTGCAGGAAAATGTGTACATGAAGATGCCTCCTGGTTACACAAGGATGGGAGCTAGGATGCAAGTACCCCTTGAGGGGGAGAACAATGAGAAGAATGAAGGAAATGTGAAAGTTTGTAAGCTTCTAAAGTCACTATATGACTTGAAGCAAGCACCAAGACAATGGTTTGCCAAGCTAAGCACTGCTCTCAAGGACAATGACTTCACACAGTCGAAAAGTGACTATACTGTGTTCATCAAGCAAAAGGAACACCACATCACTGTGATTCTGGTGTATGTAGATGACCTGATCGTGACTGGCAACAATTTAGAAGCTATTTAAGCAACAAAGGATCACCTCTCTAAGCAGTTTTGCATGAAAGACATGCGAATTCTCAGGTATTTCTTGGGAATTGAAGTGGATCATACAAAGGATGGAATCTTCATGTCACAAAAGAAATATGTCACTGATCTGCTCAAGGAATACAAGATGACAGGATGCAGACCTCTAAAATTGCCAATGGACAGACATTGTAAGATGCAGGCAAATGCTGGTACTCTAGACATTGCCTACACTGTGCATGTACTAAGTCAATTCATGCATTGTCCAACTGCAAATCATATGCAAGGTGCAAAGAGAGTCCTAAGGTACTTATCCAGCTGCCCAGGTCAAGGAGTCTTACTAGCAAGCCAATCAAGTGTAAGGCTGACAGCTTATTGTGATAGTGACTGGGCTGGCTGTCCTAATACAAGGAGATCAACCTCAGGGTTTTGCATCATGCTTGGGCATTCCCCTGTGTCATGGAAGTCAAAAGGCAGAGTGTGGTTGCACGCAGTAGTGCAAAAGCTGAATACAGAGCAATGGCACTAACTGTGTGAAGTAATGTGGCTTAAACAATTGCTCAGAGATCTAGGTATGAAGAATCTAGGCTCCACTCCAGTTATGTGTGACAATCAACAAATAGCAGACATTTTTACTAAGCTATTGCCTACTCATCAGCATCAGCTACTTCTTAGCAAGCTTGGAGTTCAGCCTAATGCTTCCTCTCAGCTTGAGGGGGAGTGTTGAAAGGAAAGTGTGTTATGTAGGCTCAAGCCCAAGGTTGATTGCATGGCATTGGATCTGCTGCTAGCCCAGCTCGGTTTATTATGTTGTGTCATGTGATATAACTTTGTGCTTTTCTGTTTGAGGTTGAGCAAGGGTTTTTTGGGGGTGTGCCTCACTATTTAAGCAATCTCTTTGTACTAAAAACTAGATAGAAAAATGAATGAGAAAAAGACCAATCTTGCTGCTGAAATAGAACTAATGACTTGAGCATTGATGTCAAATATTTCTTCAGTGCTATTTTTCAAATTTGTAATGGAGTCCTAATCCTCTACAAGGTATATAACTATGTAGTCCCTTCAACGTTTCAGTTGCCAAAAGATAATTACTAGGTAGCATATCAACAAAAAGTACAACAAACAAAACCCTCATTGAAATCCATATTCATAGCAAACAGATTTGTCATACCATATTTCACCATCATACATAATTGAATACCAATAAAAATCAAATCAGTTCAAACATTGTAACAAATCGAAAGTATAGACAAAAAAACATGTTATTAAACAAAACCCAATTACTCAAATTTCATAATTTTCAAAAGGTACCTATTTATGAGATATTTCAGAAATTTACCCAACAAACAAAAGCAATTACTCAAATTAAACAATACCCAATTCCAAATCTAAATTAATCGCCTAAAATCAAAAATTTCAATTGAAATTGATAAATTACAACTAACCCACTTAAAACAACCAGTGCACGATAACAATCAGAAATTCAGAAATACACCAATACAACAAAAATTACTGAAATTCAAAAATACAGCCAAAAAAATTACTAAAATCAAGAAAATTTAAAAAAATTACTGAAATTCAGAAATACAGCAAAAAAAATAATAATAGTAACAATCAGTGCACGAAACTTTCAGAAGATTACTCAAAATAAGGCGCAAATTGACAATAAGATCAATAAGTAGAGAAAGGCGCAAATTCGATTATTCAAGAATTAACAAAAAAAAAAGAACTCAAACAATTGCCCAAAAATTTCTCTGAAGGCGGTGGAATTGTGACAAAGAAAAGGTGATTGTGGCAGTGGAAGAGCGAAGGTGGTTGTGTCGGTGGAATTTACAAGAAAAGGTGGTTGTGGCGGTGGAGTTGCGACAAAGAAAAGGTGGTTGTGGCTGTGGAAGAGCGAAGGTGGTTGTGGCGATGGAAGAATGAAGGTGGTTTATGAAGAAAGATTTTGAGAAGGTAGTTTTTGACTTTTAGATAGTGGAAGAACGAAGGTGGTTTAGTGGAGAAGAAGATAGCGGGAAAGAATGACAAATCGAAAGTTTAAGCGTTTTTCTCTGTAATTGATTTCATCTTCCTCAAGTCACACTTAAATAGGAGCTAGATTTTGTGAATCGTGTTGATAAAATTAAGTTTTACTTAAATTCTTTGAATTCTAGGGTTTCAATTCAATATTAAGTGAAATCTTCATTTACGATTTTAATATTAGTAAAATCATCAATTATTACTAACATTTGAGTTCTAGAGTTTAAAATTTGGCTAAAATCTTCAATTGTTTAATGGAATCAAATTTTAGGGTTTTACATATTGTTAAAATTGTCGATTGTTGCTCGAAATTGAATTCTAGGGTTTCAATTTTCTATTTTTTTTTTTGCGTGAAATGATTGATTGCTGCTTGGAATTGAATTATATGGTTTCAAATTTGCTTCGTGAATTTTTTGTTACGTTTCAGGTTGAGGAGTAAAACATGTTCAGTTAAATTTTATCCACTTTACAAACTTTTTTTCATGAATTTGATTTTATTAGAGTAAAAGCAATGTCTATTTTTTAATTTATTATAATTGAATGATTCTTTTTGTTGATTTTTATTTTGTTTTATTGAATCTCTACTCCATTTCTAATTGAATTTCCTTCTATTATTTACATTGGTGAAATTGAATTTAAATCCATTCATTATTTTTACTTGGTGCTGTTTTGTGAATCAGATTTATACAAAAGTTGTGTTATTTGCTCTAGGTTTTGGTTAGTGAATTCATCCAAATCAGAGCTATTGAAGATGAGCATAGATGCATTGATGGTGGTAATTTTGTTGTCTTCTACTCTTGTGATGGAACTTGATGGTAACTTGTTATTCTTCTATGTTCCTTAGGCAAATTCGAAGTTGATTTTTATCTCTTATTTTGTTGTTTTATTTTAGTTGTTTAGAGTTTTCAGGCTATTTAAAGTATGATGTTGCTACTATTCTTGAACTTTTGTGATTTTTTAGTAAATGATTTAGATGCAAACTTATGCATGTATAGCATCTTTTCTCCTCTATTTCCGAGCCTTTTTTACTTGTCTCATTATATTCTTGTAGCATAATATCTTTGTAGCTTTTTTATTTATGACTTAAGTGATGGATGTTACTTTGTTTCATGAGTTTTAGTTATAACTAGTGGACAGGCTCGGGTGTTGGCCCAGATCACGCATCTCATTTCTAAATTTTAACGTTTTTTTTTTTTTGTCAATATGGTTTATGTAAATCATAATTTGTTAAAAATGTAATGTTAAAAATGTAAGTCTTCTACATGGTAAAACACTTCCCACGATGACCTGTACAAATACACACCATTCTTTCATTTCACTCTAATTTACAAAAGTGACATGAGTTTAGTTTTTTTTTTTCTTCTAATTGTTGTAGTTAAATGGGGTATATTATCTACTAGGCTTTCTTTATCTTGTAAATTAGCTAAAACTCTGGATTCATAATTTACTTAAAGATAAATTGTTTGTTATAGGAAAATTTGATAAAAATAATCCAAACTTTGGACGATAATGTAATAAAAGACCCAACTTTTGTTTTTTCATATTTGGACCCGACTTTCAGGCCTATTTTCCTTTTTTCGACTTATTTACTGGTAACCTGATTAAGAAGTTAATTTTGTTTATTTATCTTTTTTTTTCAATTTTTCAATCAAGTTTTAAAAAATTTGAAAAAATAAAAAATAAAAGTGGTATAAGTGAATGACCATAAGAGCTTATCTACCTAACTTGTTTTTCAAACTCTGATTCACTTCCCTTGTTATTCTAGGTTAGGTCAAGACTTTTGTGGAACTGTAGTGTTATACTTTTTTCTTCTTCGTTTTTTCTGTCTTTTTTGTTTTCTTTTATTTGCTTATTTTAGTGACGATTTTTTTAAATTTGGTTAATGCGATATTGAGGCGAATTTCGAGCAATTTTGAGGCATTCGATATTGAGTGCTTGCTCGGTGGTTGTTGCCACTATTGCTCGGTGGTTGTTGCTGGTGTGCTCTGCTGCTGCTTGCTTGGCGGCTGCAGCAGCAGCTGCTTGTTGTTGTGTTAGTGATTGTTTTGAATGAGTGCTTGTGTGTGAGTGACTATTTTAAATGAGTACTGTTGTATTTTATATTTTTTTTCTTGTTTCTTGAGGAAGAGTGCAATTGTATTTGATGTAGCTTAAATATGATTGAAAATAATCAATATTTTGTATATATATCATTTAATGATCAATTATAGCTTAAAAAGCAAAAAAAGTTTTTTGTTTTTGTTTTTTGGGGTACTTATTTGCTGCGGTTCTCTCAAAAAACCACAGCAAATAGCCAACACTTCCCACCAAAAAAATACTTATTTGCTGCGGTTGTCCAGAAAACCGCAGCAAATCACAGTTAGAGAGGCAAGGGAGATTCAAGAAGACTATCTAGATGTAATCATTGATGAAGGGGAGAAAGTTGACATTGAGCAAGAGGATAAGAGTAGTAATGATATGGAGGAAGATGATCCTGAGACACATGGCCAAGCTTTAGTGTTGAGGAGGGTTTTACAAACCAAACCCACACCATTAATTAGAAGACAGCCAAAGAGACAAAATCTTCATGACAAGGTGTGTAGTTCAGGGTAAACTTTATGAAGTGATTATTGATAGTGGTAGTTGCACGAATGTGGTGTCTACTTTGTTGATTCAAAAGCTCAACTATCCTACTCAGAATCATCCTCATCCATACAAGCTTCACTGGCTAAGCAATACTAGTAATGTTAAGGTAACCAAACAAGCTTTAATATCATTCAAAATTGCGCAATTTGAGGATAGTGTGCTATGTGATGTTTGTCCTATGGGTGCGTGCCATATTCTACTTTGAAGACCTTGGCAGTATGATAGATTTGTTCAGTATGATGGTAGAACTAATGTTTATTTCATCAAAACGCACGCCAATGGTAATTCATCAAAAAGCACGCCAATGGTAAGTCTATTGCATTAAACCCATTGAAAGTTGTGAAGATTCAAAAACAAGAGACTATGGAGAATAAAAAGGGGGTGTTTTTGACGCATGTTAGGGAGGTTGAAAGGGAGTTGAATTCTTGTAATCAAGTCTTTGTTCTCACGCTGAGAAGTACAAGAAGGTTCCTCATCAATTCCACAAATTTTGAAGCCTTTGTTGTGTTAATATGAATATGTGTTTCCAGATGATCTACCACCAGGATTACCACCTATAAGGGGGATTGAGCATCAAATAGATCTTATTCCTGGGGCTCAAATTCCAAACAAGCCAGCCTATAGATGTAATCCAGAGGAAACAAAGGAGATTCAAAGGCAAATAGAGGAGCTAATGGAACATGGATATGTGAGAGAAAGTATAAGTCCTTGTGCGGTTCCTACTTTGATCGTTCCTAAGAAGGATGGTACTTGGAGAATGTGTATTGATTCAAGGGCAGTCAATAACATTACCATCAAATATAGATTCCCAATTCCAAGGTTAGATGATTTGCTTGATGAATTATATATGGCTCTAATGTGTTTACAAGGATTGATCTCAGAAGTGGGTATCATCAAATTTGCATGAAGGAAGGTGATGAATGAAAAACAACTTTCAAGACTAAGTTAGGACTCTATGAATGGTTGTTTATGCCTTTGGTCTTACTAACGCACCTAGTACCTTCATGAGCCTTATGAACAAAGTATTGAAGCCATACCTTGGGAAGTTTGTTGTTGTTGTTTACTTAGATGACATTTTGGTTTGTAGTAGAAGCAATGAGGATCATCTACAACATCTAAGGAGTGTTTTCGAAACATTAAGAAAACAAAAACTTTATGGGAATCTCAAAAAGTGCTATGTCATGGTGCCTAGTGTCACGTTATTGGGGTATGTGGTCTCAAAAGATGGAGTTTCTATGGATCAAACCAAGGTAGAAGCAATCAGAACTTAACCTACTCCAACTAATGTCACTGAGATTCGTTCTTTTCATGGATTACTTCGTTCTATAGGAGAATTGTGAAGAATTTCTCATATATTGTAGCTCCTATGACTAAGTGCGTAAAAAAGGACAAGCCTTTTGAGTGGACAAAAGATGCGCAAAGGGCCTTTCAGAGGATTAAGGAGATGCTATGTAACACACCTATTCTTGCATTGCTTGACTTTTCAAGAACTATTGAAGTTTAAACTGATGCAAGTATTGTGGGGATTGGAGCAGTATTGGTTCAAGGGAAGAGGCTTACTGCTTATTTTAGTGAGAAATTGAATGCAACAACGTTGAACTATTCTACTTATGATAAAGAGTTTTATGCAATTATTAGAGCTCTTGATCATTGGAGTCATTATCTGACACCTCACCACTTCATTTTACATTCTGGTCATGAATCATTGAAGCATATAAATGGCCAGCAGAAGTTGAATCCTAGACATGCCAATTGGGTGGAATTCCTACAATCTTTTCACTTTACATCAAAGTACAAAGAAGGCAAGTCTAATGTTGTTGCAGATGCTCTCTCACGAAGGTATACTCTTATTAGTGTGTTAAATTGCAAGTTACTTGGTCTAGACATGATCAAAACATACTATGAGCATGATGATAATTTCAGTCCTATATTGCAACAAATGGGCAAGGGTGTTATGGGCTCTTTTGTGCATGATGCGTTCTTATTTAAGGGTAATCAATTGTGTGTGCCTAAGTGTTCAATAAGAGAATTATTTGTTAGAGAAGCGCATGTTGGAGGGTTATCAAAACATTTTGGCATTATTAAAACTCTAAACATGTTACATGAACACTTTTATTGGCCTAAGATGATTGTTGATGTTGAAGCTATCATATCTCAATGTGCAATCTGTCAATTGTCAAAGGCTTCTTTTCATCAAGGTCATTACACACCATTGCCTGTTCCTAAAGGTCCTTGGGAAGATGTCTCCATGGATTTCATTGTGGGATTACCTAGAACTGCAAGAAGAAAGGAATCTATCATGGTTGTGGTAGGCAGATTTTCGAAGATGGCTCACTTTACACCTTTCCATAAAACAGATGATGCTATGAATGTTGCAGACTTGTATTTCAGAGACATTGTGAGGCTTCATGGAATTCCTAAAACAATTGTGAGTGATAAGGATACGAAATTCATAAGCTATTTTTGGAAGTCTCTATGGAAGCTTGTTGGCACGAAATTGCTACAAGTTCCTACTCGTATCCAAAATGGGTGGTGGAAAGCATTGATTATCGTAGATTAAATGCGGTAACGAGAAAAGATCATTTTCCGTTTCCATTTTTGGATCAAATGCTTAAGTCACTAGGTAGTTATTGTTTCTTATGTTTCTTTGACGGTTATTCAGGGACATTTTCTGGTTGTCATAGCCCCAAAGGATCAAGATAAAACCACTTTCACATTCCCATTTGGCACGTATGCATATAGACGCAATGCCTTTCGGTCTTTGTAATGCAACTGCTACTTTTCAGAGGTGTACGATAAGTATTTTTTAGTATATGTTGAGAGATTTGTAGAAGTCTTTATGGATGATTTTATCGTGCATGGAGATTCATTTGATAATGTTTAGAACACTCGGTGTACTATCCCATATTTTTAGGAATTTTATAAATTCAATTTAATAATTATAAAGTGTGTTTTTATGAAAAGTAAGGGTTTGATAAATTAATGGAAAAATTCACAAATATAATCCCAACTATGGGCGTTCATCTAATAAAAGACCGAACTTTGACTAATCCAAAAATGGACCCAACTTTCATGCTCATTTTCCAATTTTGGACCCTCCTAAATTTTAACCTGTAAAATTAAGTAAATCTTGCTAATTATCCGGTTTTATCTTAACATTTGGAGGTTTTGGGTGGAAGGGATGGTTGTGGTGGTGGTTTCGAGTGGTCCTGCTTCAGCAGAAATCGGATAATTAGCACAATTTACTTGATTTTACGAGTTAAAATTTAAGAGGGTCCAAAATTGGAAAATGGGCATGAAAGTTGGGTTCATTTTTGGATTAATCACAGTTCGGTCTTTTATTAGGTGAACGCCCATAGTTGGGATTATATTTATGAATTTTTCCTAAATTAATTAATTACAGGACTTTAATTAATTAAGGAGTTGAAATATTTGTTTGAATATTTTATAAAGTTTATATATTATTTTTTTTACATTTTAATTGTTTATAAAAATATTTTAAAAAGTTTCCAAATTGGGTTTACAAGGTTTCCTTAATTGTATTAAAACAAGGGCATAAAAGTAATTTTCATCATTAAGGGTACTTTAGTAATTTCACCCATTTGGGCCTATAAATACCCCTTTAAATTAAAATTTTCTGATTTATTTTCATAATTCATGTTTTAAGATTTTAAAAAAAATAAAAAGAGAGAGAGAGAAAAAATTCGAAATCCACAAAACCTAAAAACCCAAAACACGCGAAACACTTTTTCCGATCACCACCACGCCCGCCACCACCCTCACCTGCCGCCGGCGACCAGTCGGTAGGCTGAAGCCCGCCGGTGCCAGCCGGCCGGCCAACATCCGGTCCTCTCCTCCCTCCTTCAGTTTTCGAGCAAAGTAAAAAAAAAAACCCTCTTTTTTTCTTTTTTATTTTTATAGTTAATCTTATGAATAATTTATGTTTATAATCATGTTTTAGAGTATGTAAGTAATGCTTTAAAAGTTGTTCATGAAATTTTTAAGGGTTTATAAAATCATTAGATATAATTAGGGTTCATGTTTTAAAATTCTAATTTCATGTATTATAATGTTTTATGATGAATTTATGGAATTTAGAATTGTTTTTAGGTGTTTTAAAGTGTTTTTATATTGCTATAAAATTTGTAAAACTATGGTTATGCATAGTAAAATTATAGATTACATGAAATAATTATTTCATAAGTGTTATTGATGCATGAAATCATCATATGATGATATGAGAACATGAGTATGTTATTTTAAGGTTAAACCATGAAGTATAAGATGGTTTAAAATGGTTTTTAAGTTGTTTTTCAAAGCTGCCATTTTTGGAGAATATCGAGAATCAAAGGTTTTTGAAAAGAAAATTTATGGGTAAACTATGTAATTGAATTGAGATGATGTAGAAAGGTTTTGGTTGATCTTTCTACACTAAAAGTTAGCTTAGAGTTGTTGTAAAGTTTAGTCAAGGAGGTTTTTAATTAGTTTCGTTTTCCTTTATATGAAGCTACGAGCTAAGCGATTTCTAGTAGTAGTAGCGAGTCATCGATATAACATAAGGTACCTAAGTACTAAAGATTTTCATGTGCCTAGAAATCATGCTAGAATAGTTCTAAAGTGTCATGCTAGAAACTTATGATGTTTTGAAAGCTATAGACTTATGTTGACTTGTTGACTTGTGTTGACTTGTATGAGAAGTAATGTTATGGCATGATTACATGAAAAGCTTGTGTTGACTACTGATGCAAGCACCAGTGACAAGATAAACAATGTAATAAATTTAAATGACAAGAGTAAAAAAGGTGCAGTCAACTTCGAAGGTAGTGATGTTAATGGCAAGGATGCAACCATTGGTGAACTAATTGCATATGGGGATATAAGCCATATGGGTGCATCAAGGGTAGGGATTTGCGTGTGTATGGTCAAATATACCTAAAGTGACACGCAAATCAAGGAAAGAACGGTGGATTATGGGGAACAAGATGGTTTTTGCCTATGGGTTTTTTTCCGCTACGTTTGCTAGGGTTTTTCTCATTTTTGGAATTGAGTCTTTTATTTATTGGTGAGTCTTGAACTTCATTTACAGCCTTAATGACATGGGAAATGACTTGTTGAAGGTTTTTTGATTAAAAGATTGGATCTTGAAAGGTTTCTTGAAGATTTGAAGCAAAATCTTGAAATTGACGCAAAATGGACGAACATTTCTTGGCGGAAATTTTGACGATTTTTCTTGGTTTTGGGTTCGTTGATTTTTTATTAGTTAGCAAGATAAGATCAAGAGGCAGTGATGAGGTGGCATGCTTATCTTGTATGGGTGTGAGGGAGGGACGAATTTCCCTTGTGTTAGGCGTGTATTTTATTGCTTTTAGCTAAGATTTTTGTTGATGATTATTCCTATAAGTAGTCTCAATATTAGTTTGTAAAAAAATAAGTTTTGAGTTGAATAAAAAGTTTGTTTGTTTACTTGAAACAAAAATTCCGAAAATTGTAAGAGTTGGTGGTTAATTTCCTTTATGCTCTTGTGAGATTAATTAGTGACTTTGAGGGTGCTTAAGGCTTTAACCAAAGACTAATTGGTCAACCTTAATTTAAGAATTTTCGTGGCTTGGCCTTTAGAAGTTAGAAAATTTTGTCAACCCTTGTAAGTTTTCAATTCATAAGAAAATTCACATCAAATTTGGTGCTCTCGTTGAGAGAACGTTTAATCTCAAGTGCTTGTGAATCTATCAATCACTTTGACCAAAATTTCTATGGAAGGTGGAAGTGAAGGAGTTCCTGAAAATTTTCAAAGGGGATTGTCCTTAGAACAAGCTAAGGAAATCAAGAGAGACAATGAGATCAAAGAATTACGAGCTATGCTAGAGGAGGTAATGAATTTCGTGTCAGGGAGATCAAAAAATAGCAAGAAGAGCCACGAAATTAAGGAATCTGATTCAAGCTCTAGTGGAGAAAATTCAGGAAGAAGTGCACGCAAGCCGGGGAATTTATATGACACCCGTTCTAGTGATGAAGATGATCGAAAAAGATACAAAAAAAGAGACAAACCGAAAGATGATGATTGTAGCCTAAAATTGGACGTTCTTGAGTTCAATGGCAATCTAGATCCTAAAGTTTTCTTTGATTGGCTAAGGAGAACCGAAAGAGTCTTTAATTACAAAGAATATGATGATCATAAAGCCTTCAGGGTGGTGTAATTGAAGCTAACTTCCTATGCTAGCTTGTGGTATGAAGGGCTACAAAGGAAACGGAAAAAGGAAGGAAGATCGAAAATAGGGTCTTGACGCAAGCTGAAGAGGGAATTGAGAAAGAAATTTGTGCCACATGAGTATGATAAGAACAACTTCTTAAAGATGCATACCTTAAAGCAAGGGCAAAAGAGTGTGGAAGAATATATCAATGCCTTTTAAAAGATGATGATATTGTGTGATCTGGAAGAAAAGGAAGATCACAAGGAAGAACAACTTAGGTTGTTCATGTTAATGTGTTGCATAGTCTTTAGTGTTTATGCACTCAACTTTGTTGATTGCATGTTTTGTGTGCATAGCCTTGTCTTTGTATTGGCCCTATGATGACTCATTTTGATGGCGAGTAGAAGTCTAGAATAAAGAGAATGTAACAAGTACAGGTGGGCATAGTCAATCATGCTGGGATTGAGTGAAGAGTGCTCTCAGTTGTTGTTTTCCATTTGTTTGTTTTGGTTATGCTATTACTATTTCTCGTTTATTACTTTTTTTATGATTCTTGGACTAATGTTTGTTTTTGATTTCATAAAACTAAGTTGGTTTTGAAGGGCCATTATTTTGGTTACAGGTTGTAATAAGTATTTCATTTGGTTTTGGTTTGAAAAGTTTATTTTGGTTTTGAACTTGTTTTAAATAGAAGCTTTTCGCTGTAGTACTTTGGTAACAGCCTTATTCATTATCACAGTGCCGGTATTGCTTTGGTTTTTCCTAAAAACGAAGTAGTACTTATAATATATGTTTTTGAGAAGTAGTTAGGAATTTCCAGGGTATTGCACATGGTTTATGTGCTTAAAAGATGTATGGATTCAAATCTTGTATTAAATTCTGAGAATTGTCATTTCATGGTTCAACAAGGCATTTTGTTAGGTTATATTGTTTTTGAACATGGGCTTGAAGTGGCCAAATAAAGCTAATATAGATATGACCCAATCTTTACCTTTTCCTACTAATGTTAGAGATATACATTCTTTTCTTGGTCATGCGGGTTTTTATCGCAGGTTTATCAACGACTTTTCAAATATTACATCTCCTTTAGAAGGAGGTAGATTTTTGCTTCGATGAACCATGCCAAAAAGCTTTTGACACTTTGAAAAAAAGGCTTGTGACGAAAAGAATTATTCAACCACCAGATTGGTCTTTACCTTTTGAGATCTTGTATGATGCGAGTAATTACGTCATCAAAATGGCCTTAGGACAAAGGGTGGGGTGAGCACCACATGCTATATGCTATGCCTCCATGACTCTTAATGAGGCGCACCGATACTACTCCACCACTGAAATGGAGATGTTAACCATGGTCTTTTCATTGGGAAAGTTTCGATCTTTCTTACTAGGTAAGAATGTGATAGTCTATACCGAACATGAGGCTTTATGACATTTAATGAAAAATAAAGAAGCAAAACAATGGTTGATAAGAAGCATCTTCTTGTAGAGTGAGTTTTATTTAGGGGTAAGAGATAGGAAGGGGACGGAAAATACGGTAGCTGACCATTTTAGTAGATTGGTGATACCTTGTGATTAGGAGTCAGAGGAGAAACAACCTTCAAGGGAATCGATTGGAGAAGAATTTGCGGCTGAGCAATTGTTCGCACATAATAAGTTCACTCCATGGGTATGCCAATATCATTATTTCTAACCAATTTCCTTCTCATTTTACAAAAGCTTATAAAGATAAGTTGAAAAGTAAAAAAGCATTATGCATGGGACGATCCATATCTATAGAAGCATTGTGCGGATTTGTTGATAAGAAGGTGTGTCCTGGAGGTGAAGTGGTTCCAATTCTCACATTTTGCGTTGCATATGCTTGTGGTCGGCATTTTGGAGCGAAAAGAACTGCAATGAAGGAAATAGATTCTGGTTTTTATTGGCGTAGTCTTAATCGTGATGCTTACCATTTCTCTCAATCTTGTGATAGTTGTCAAAGAGTCAAGAATGTCATCCAAAGGGATGAAACGCCCCGAAATGCTATCCTTTTTTGTGAAATTTTTAACGTTTGGGGCATCGACTTTATGGGATCATATCCTAGTTCATGTGGTTTTATTTATATATTAGTGGCTATTGATTGTGTTTTGAAATGGGTGGAGGATAAAGTCACCTTGATTAATGATTCTGAAGTTGTTGCATAATTTATTAGGACTAACATATTTTCCACGTTTGGAGTCCCGCAAGGCTTTATTAGTGATAGAGGTATTATGTTACTCACAAGACATCCACTGCCTACCGTCCTCAAACAAATGGGCAAAGTTGTCCACTTGGGAAATTAAGTCCATACTCGAAAAAATGATGAGTCCAAGTTGGAAGGATTTGAGTTTATGCCTTGATGATGCGTTATGGGCATATCAAACGACATACAAAACTCTAATCGGCATGCCTATATTTGATTTAGTGTTCGAAAAGTCGTCACTTGCTGGTGGAGCTAGAGCACAAGGCATATTGGGCTATTGGAAGCTTTAACATGGACTTAGATGAGGCCGGCTTCAATAGAAGGCTACAGCTACAAGAATTCGAGGAGATAAGGAACGATTCACATGACAATGGTGCGATCTATAAGGCAAAAAATAAGGCATGGCATGACAAGGGTATTGTTCGAAAGGAAATTGAGGTTTGCCAAAAGGTCCTTTTGTATGAATCTTGCCTTCGTTTATTTCCAAAAAAATTGAAATCACGTTGGATTGGCCCGTTTGTGGTGACGAACGTCTTTCCACATAAGGCGGTTAAGATAACAACTGAGGGAAGCTGTAAGGTTTTAAGGCTAATGGAAAAAAACTCAAGCCTTACTACGATAGTTTCTGACAAGAGAAAGGTGATAATGTGTCACTTAGTTAGCCGGTGTTTGACTAAGGCACTTGGGTAAGGCATCGTGCAAACAAAGTTAAATAAATAGAGCTTTTCGGGGTAAAATTTAGAATTTTAGAGAAATTGTGATATAATTATGCTGTTAAATATTTTAGTAATCATGTATGATATTGATTTACATATTATTGTATTTTTATATATTTGTTTTCACTAACTTTATTTTTCTATCTTTGTAAATACAGTTATATATATATATATATATATATAGAAAGAGGATCATGTGAAAACTGTTTTCACCGTGAAAACCGCAAAAAAAAAGGGTACAATAGAGGTGTAAAGGGTACACATACTTCATTGATGACATTTTCATAAATAATAAAAAAATTGTTGTAAATATACCTATACAACTTTAATCTTAATATGCACCGCTTTAAAACTTATATGTACCCCTTTTTTGTGGTTGTCACAGTTTTCAGCAAAATTAAGGTTTTTAGTGGATCCTTGCTCTATATATATAGTTGTGTAGAATTGGTTGTTGAGCTTGGTTTCAAAATTATTATTGCCATTGTTGTTGAAATTTGGACTTGAAGTTTGTTATGGTGAACCAAAATTTTTTGTGAGTTGAGTTACTAGAGTTGAAGATAGTGCCTTGTTGATTTGATTTATTGGGATTATTTGGTTTGTAAGGAGTTGTTGAAGGTACATTTTGAGCATTATTGAGGTTGTTTGTGTGAAACTTTTGAAGTAACATTTTGAACTTGGTTTTGGGGTCCTGTTGAATTACTTTGTTAGGGTTTTGTTGGATTCTTTGATTGGGTTTGCTACATATTGTGTACTTGAGGTCGGTTTTCATTAATTTTGGTTGATAAAAATGGCTTCATCTTCTCGTAAAAGGAGAGTATTTGGGGAGAATAGCTCTAGTCCTACTCCACGTGTTTATACGACGGGGATGGTGAACCTCACAAATAAGCACAACACAAGCATGGGCTCGACTAACTAACCCGGGAGAAACATTTAAGAAACCATTTTTGCTCCTGCCCACTCTTAGCGAATTGGGTTTTAAAACCCCCGTGAAGAAGTTACTTAACAAAGTGGGTATCGGGGACTTTTTGTCATATGAAGCAGTCACTTATGAGCTGTATAACTTGGAATTTCCTTCCACTCAAGCTAAGTATGCAAGTGAAGACGGGCCATTCATCACTTTCTATTTCAATGAATTTATTACTTAATGTCCTATCTTAAAGTGATGGGGATGGGACTTTGTAACCGATGATAGCTGTCTTCACCCCAATATTTTTAATAAGAAAAAAATTCCATGCCACAATCACAAATGCCTCACCTTGGCATACACAGTTAAAGAAAAGCTCTCTACCTCACACGGCTCTTCGTTTTGTCCATCGCTTTCTTGCCATAACCGTGTTTTGTCATGGGGAACCCACAAATCTTCCAAGATTCAAATTGCAGTATTTATGGGAATGACACCAAAGGGAGTGGGATGTCCTAATTGGGTGAACATATTTGTTGATAATTTCTTAGAATTAGCAATGAAAGAAAAGGGAAAGATTAGTATGGGGGTATGGTGACTATCTTAGATAATTATTTGGAAGCTGAGGTTCTAGTGAATAGCGAAGGTAATGGAATCTTAAAACAACTAGGCTTCATCGAATTTACCCATCCTTTGGTGGACCGTTCTAATGTGTACAAATTTGAGCAAATGAAAAGTGCAAAAATGTTGTGGATTTCCCCATGTGATCGAAGTCATTATGTTTGGATTTTTTGGTGCCCATCCTGTGAAATACATTGTAACACTCTACAATATCCTAATTACTTCCGGAAATCATAGTAAAACTAATAATAATTAAAACAATGAAAACACTTCCTACTTAACTAGGAAAACCAAAGTATTACCGCCACTGTGATAACAACTAAGGCTACTATCAAAGTACTACAACGAAAGTCTTCTACTTTGAAAAACAATTCAAATCCAAAAGAAACTTAAAAATTTTTTATTACATATATATATACCATCAATACAACTTGGAACCGAAGCAACGACCCTTCAAAACCAATTGAACTTTATAAATTTGAAAACAAATGTTAGTTCAACAATCAAACCAAAATTCATAAGCAAAAAGTAAAAACAACATAACCAACACAAGTAAACGGAAAGCAACAACTACAAGCACTCTTCACTCAATCTCAGCATGATTGACTATGTCCACCTATACCTGTTGCTTTCTCTTTATTCTAGACTTCTACAAGCAATCGAAATGGGTCGTCGTAGGGCCATGTCAAAGATAAATACATGCACACAAAACAGACAATTAGTAAAGCTGAGTACATAAACAATGAAGACTATGCAACAGCTATCATGAACAGTCCTAAGGAAAAGCATAAATAAACACATAACCTTACCTTTACCATAATCGTGTACCTCTAACATAGACTCAACAACCACTATATTTATTTAAGGTATCTATTTGTGGATTTCGCATCGAACGAGTTTCCTTTCTCAACATTCTCCGTTTTGGGTACTGAATAGGCTATCGCACACCTAATCAAAAATAAACCTACAACTCCAACTAATGCATCTAGGGAAGCAGGGAACGAATCCACTAGGAAGCAACGAATTGCTACTAATTCTAACAATCTATTATGTTGTAAAGGGCCTTTGAGATTTGAATCAACTACGAAAATAGGGGACAATAAAGCAAGAATTAAGCACGAGAATAAATGATATTAGTTGAACATAGGACATCGATTCACCATAAACCAACAATGAATTGATCAACAATTGAACAATAAATAAACAACGTTCGAAACTAAGGCAGATCAATTCCCTCGAATCTAGACTCCTGCAAAACTCCTCTAATGGCTCTCGCTCGCTTTGCCTGTTATCCTAGTAATCTACATGTGTAATCTTACATCTCGGTATTTGTTTCAACAACTATAAGACCAACAATCAAATCTGACTATTATTCAATTACAAGCATTATAAACTGATCATAAGAATTTAGAAACGACATAAATTACATCAATCATAATACATTGTAGTGGCTCATGGATCGCCTAGCCCTCGATATTAAACTACTCACACATGATTAAATTCATAATAACCAAATTAATATTTAAAAGTAAACTTGAAAACATGACCCGTTTAATTAAATTCATAAACAAAAATTCTAGGGCATAAGAACCAAAACCTAAACCTAGCAATTAATCTTGAAACAATAACTGAAACATGAATTGAAACTAATAACAATAAAGATAACTAAAAGAAAACCATAAATTATATTGACATGATGGATGAGTGAACAAAAGTTGAAAGTATTCTTGAGACAAAAAACCTAAGCGCTATTCGTAATATTTTTCAGCACAAAAAAAAACAAAAAAAAAAACTACTTCGCATAAAAAACGAAGGGCTATATATATATATATGTATATGTATCCTAAAATCTCCAAAAAAAAGATCGAAAACCCAAAGTTGCAGATCACCCAATGGTATTGGGCGACGTGTTACGCTATCGGGCAGCTTGCTCGATCCTATCAGGCGGACTGCTGCATGCTTTCCTTCACTTCTAACAAAAACTTTTGCCTTTAGGGTTCCATAATCACCATATTTGGGCCTTCCAAAAGTCTTCTAAGCTTCTTCAAGCAAGTCCAATCTTCCTTAAATACTACAAACTCGCCAAGTGTCCAAAATAACATGGAAACCAATAAGATCATATCGATTCTTGCGGATCATAACAAACCAAAGCACAAAACACTAAACGCAACAAAAGCTAGTAGAATAAGCTCAAAAGAGCTTCTTTAGAGGCAAAACCAAACATGAAACGGGGGTATAAATCAAATATAAAACACACTTATCAAACTCACCAGAGCCAAGCCCTTGTTTGTCCTCGAACAACCACACCAAACTAATAGAGACTTCACCCCCTTAACTTTGCAAAACAAAAATCAACACAAGCAATACCGAGCATGTAAGTTCCTATACCAACCTATCAAAATTCCTTGATTGTCATCTACTAAAATCAGAATCAAAACGCCAACCATGTAAGAAATAGGAGACAATGAATAGAGTAACTCACGGGTGTCACTCCACACATTTTTGTTGAGCATATAAACCATGTAGCTCACCCTCACCTCCTAACCAAAAGCAATATGCATTGCTTTAAATGTAATTTTTAAGAAACCCAATCCCACATCTCAATCTAATGTACGTAATGTCAACTCGAAATGCATGTAATGCTCTCCAGCCTTGGCCATAAACTCACTTCATAAGAACTAAAAACATGCACATGCCGATTAAAAAGGTCTTTAATAAGCTTGTAATGTGGCTAGGGTGAGGTGTAGGATAAATTTGGGATAATGTGGTGGAAATGCGGGTTACACGTATAGGAAATTGAAGAAAAATCGTCACCAGCTCCAAAGTACATTAACAACATTCTCCAACGTTCATCTCCAACCAAACCAAATCTTTTTAATTTCATATCACACCATGACACTTATAAATCTACAATACATCTAACTATTCAGACGCTTACTTACTTTCTTTTTAACTTCTTTTTAGTTTTGAATTTCTTCCATTTTCATTATTTATTCAACATTCATTCTTTTCTTTTTTTCAAAACTTAGGCTCACGACTCTTAATGGACTAGTCTTTTCTAAACAACATAATAATAGACAAAGTCATCACACATACATAACTAGGCTTGATATAAGATATAAACTTTAATCTTTTTTCAATTGCACTAGCTAGCCAAGACAATTCTATGCATAGCCTTAGTGTAAAACCTATCAAAAAAATCTCACTAAACAATGATTACAACATATTTTTACGAACATCCACCAAAACTTCCATCAACTACATAACAACATAACTACTCCGAAACTCCCCCAAGCCATGAATAGGCATACATACATGAACATTATGCTCGACTAATAAAGTTGTAATGTGACGAAAATGCAAATGAAGGGTAAATAGCTCAAAACATGGATCAAGGGAAAATTTGTGATGGAATGCCTAAAATTGAAAAATCTAAAGGCTCTTAAAAGAAATGAAGGCTTTTTATCAAATGAAAGCCTTTTATCATCCGCGACAGGAAACATACCAAAGCAAAGCTACTAGTGTTAAAAGACAAAACATGGATCATACAAGCGTCAAGAACTAGGTGCACAAGAAATGAAATAAGCATATAATAATGTATGCGGCTCAAATCCCTCCGTTAACACAGTTCAAGCCCCTACTCTACACATGGCTATAATGGCAAGATAAGAAATGGCTTCAACCTAAATCAAGTTCAAGTCCAAGTCCAAGTTGTTAATTCCCTAAACATAACTCATCACATGCCAAAATCAATTAACAAACACTTTTATGAAAAAAGTGGAGCACAGGGAAGCCATTGTTTATCCAGTTATAAATTCATCATAATTCAATCAATTAACATAAGGAAGCAATAAAAAATAATCTATGAAAGTAGTACATGTTTTTTGGTTACATGTAAACTTTTAACCTTAGTGAGTGGTACAAACCATGTAACTAGCCTAAGAAACCAATAAAAACTACACTAGAAAGCGATAAAAATCTAAACTATGAAGCAAATAATACTTACCTCCCCCAAGCCGGACTTAGAAATGTCCTCATGCTGAAGGAAATGTAGGAGCCAGCTGCTCCACAATCGGAGCTCGCGAGGAACTCATTAGTATCTTAACCCGAAGTATCATCATCCAAACCAGAATCGCCTCCTGCTGCTCAACTACTCCCCTCACCTGTGGTAAACGTATACCAATATGGGTGAGGACAAGCAGAAGGAACTATGCCTAAGCATACAAAGTGATTGTAAATAGGGTGCATAGACAGATGGTAATCCTGCTCAAAAGTGTCGATCCTATCAATGAGTTGCTGCTGCTGAACTTCAAACTGATCGAACTGAGTTTGGAACTGATCGAACTGAGTTTGGAACTGATCGACTGAAAGTGCTCATAGACCAATGACTATAGCCTTGTGTCGGAGGTCGCTGCTCGTAAGAATGGGCTTACTGTTGAGAGAAAGAGGATTCACCTTGCTCCCTACGCTGAAAGGTACGAAGACCTACCGTAGGGCCCACAACATGGACATACAAAGGCATAACATAAGACTCCTCGTTGGGTAAGAAGTGAGTTAGATTAGGATCAGGAAGGAGAACTAAAGCTTCTTGATCCTTTCCAATGCACCATCTATACACGCCCCCAACTGGTGGCTCCATCCAATGCAATGATGAAAAATATGCTAAATTTAAATAACGTCGTCCAAGAACATGACGCCTCTAACGCTCATCCGGAAAACCATATTTTTGAGCAATAACATTAACAAGGGCACCAAAGAAAATGTTGTTAATCCTTGGTGTCCCATCATGTGAGACCATAGCAAAGGTCTCACATGGACTTTTTAAGTGCATAATGAATTGATGGGGGATATGAATTCGGTAAGGGAGGGTACCTTTGAACATATGTTGTCCGAAGATGGATATCTTAATGGAGGTAATTTGTGGGACTCAAAAACGACCAAAGACTGTCCACCAAAGGAAACAATGAGCAATCCTTGGTGTGGGTTGATGAATGGTGTTAGTAAAAGCATATTGAAACCCATAAATAACCTCATTGGTCAAAGTAATCCTTAAAGCCTCACCATGATATTGACATGGAGGTGTAGACATCCCAATCAATTCAAGACTAAACATTTCCCCAAATTCACTAATTGAAACATGGTGCTTCACCCCACAAACCCTATAGGTAACTAACTCAACCGAGCGACGAGGACTAGGCCGGGCGATGTATTCTAAAACAAGACATGAACACATAAGAAAAATCCACATGTGTGGGTATATCTAAGAAAAGAATTGACTCATACCAATATTTTTAAAACACTCTCCAGTATCATCAAAAATATTCAATTTACGTAATAAATCATGATCTAGAAAGCAAGTGGGGATTACGGTTCTACCTTTTAAGTTCTCAAAAGCCCCCTTTTGTTGTGGAGATTCGAAAACCACCATAGGATATTTTGAGTCGCAAGCAATTCCCACTTGTTGAGATGAGTGACTCCCACAGGATCCTTGGCGTTTTCTCTAAGTCCTAATGGACGTAGATTGAAGGCTTTTGGGAAAAATTAAAAAGCTAGGGTTTTGTGAAATTTGGGGTGATTTGGTTGAGAGATTGAGTGGGTATGAGTATTTTAGTGAGAGAAAGTTTAAGAGAGTTATGGCAGAGATATTGAGTTTGAGAGAGTGAAAGAGATGAAGTGAGGAAGAAGAAGGAGGGTCGTGGGTAAAAGGGTGGTGGGGTCAGAACAGCTCGCTAGATGGAACGAGCATAGTTCCCGATGGGGCTACAAGTTGCCCAATGGGGTCGGGCGTGCTGCTGGGTGAGACTTTTGTTTTCTACCTTGCCTACAGACAACCTGATATTATGACATAGCGCCTAGTGAAATTAAATAATGCAAGGTGGTACCTGGCAAGCTGCTGGATAAGGATTTATGGAAAACTATAGCTATAATTTGCCCGATGTGACGAGCACACTGCCCAATGAAGTTGCATGGCGCTCGATACTATCGAGCGATCTGCTTCTTTGAACTTTGGACATGATTTATCCATTGGCTCACCCGATCAAGCTACTCGGTATAGTGACATAGTGCCCGGTGGTACCAGGCACGATACTGGATGTGTAACTCTGGTGAAACTTCGTTGGCTCGTTTTCCTAAAACCCAAACAACTTACAAATCTACTTAGCAACCATCATTTTTATCCTCACTCTCAATATCCAACAAGTAAAACCAAAACTGATCCATGCAAAAAAGGGAAGGAAAAAATAACTAAATAAAACTAAACAAAAGAAAACCATACTGCTTACAGGTTGCCTCCCAAAAAGCGCTTGTTTATGGTCATTAGCTTGACCTTAGATACCTCGTAGCTTACAAGAGAATTGGGTAACCGAGAGTGATTTCCTCGACCAATCCAACAACATTTCCCTTGTAGTAGTGCTTAAGGCGATGGCCATTAACTTTTAATTTTTTGCCCTTGTCATTTTGAACCTAATCGAACCCGAACTTATTCATCATGGTAAGCATGAATGGTCCACTCCACCTAGATCGTAGCTTTCCAGAAAAAAGTTTCAATCTAGATTTGAATAGTAGTACCTTGTCACTAACTTCGAACTCCTTCCCGATTCTCTTATGATGCCACCTCTTAGTCTTCTCTTTATAGATCTTGGCACTGTAATACGCCCCTAACCGAAACTCGTCCAACTCATTCAACTAAAGTAGCCTCTTCTCACACGCAAGCTTAGCATTTACATTTAGCTCCTTCACAGCCTAGTAAGGCTTGTTTTCTAGCTCAACCGGTAAGTGGTATGCTTTCCCGTACACAAATCGATATGGAGATGTACCTATAGGTTTCTTGAATGTCGTTCTATATGCCCATAAAGCATTCCTACTCCAATCTTTCCTGGTTTTTGCAACTGTTTTCTCTAGAATGGACTCAATTTCTTGATTAGAAACCTCAACTTGGCCGCTAGATGGTGAACTTCATACTTCTCAAGTAATTTAGTCAGTCGCTTGTCATGAAAATGGGAACCCCATCACTAATAATAGCTCTAGAAACTCCAATTCCCGGAAAAATGACCTTTATAACTAGCCTTAACAAAGTATTATAGTCCGCATTAGGTGTTATAATAGCTTCTACCCACTTCGAGACACAATCTACGACCACCAATATGTACCTATTTCAATTAGAAGAAGGGAATGGTCCCATGTACTCAATACCCCATACTTCAAAAATCTCCACTTCTAATATCCCATTTTTGAGGCATCCCATAGCATTTTGAAATATTTTTTATCTTTGGCACGCATCACAAGACAACACAAAATCTCGAGCATCCTTAGAGAGAGTAGGCCAATAAAATCCTGATTCAATACCTTTAACATTGTCTTGGATGGCCAACATGACCTCCATATGGTGATTAGTGGCAATGGCTCAGAACCCCATAAAATTCCCAATTAGGAACACATCTCCGGTACAGACCATCAGCACATTCTCGAAACTAATTCGAGTCATCCCAAAGTATCTCCGAACATCATGTAAAAACCGCTTCTTTTGCTGTAATGAAAGGTTAGCAGGTAAGACACCACCTACAATAACAAAACAAGAATTAATCACGAGATAAATCAAATTAATTGAGCCTAGCACATCGGTTCACCACAAACCAACAATGATATGATCAACAATCGATTAACAAATAAACAGCATTCTGAACTACGACACACCAATTCTATCGAATCTAGACTGCTTCAAAACTCTTCTAATGGCTCTCACTCGGTTAGACTCATTTTGCTTATTATCCCTGTAATCTATTTGCGGTAATCTTACCTCTTACTATCAATTACAACAACTATCAGACTAACAATCAAATCTGGCAAATATTCAATTGCAAGCATTATAAACTGATAATAGGAATTCATAAACGAAAAAAATTACATTAATCAATCATCAATTAAAATACATTGGCATGGAGTGGCTCATGGATCCCCTAGCCCTAGAAATTAAACTACTCACACATGATTAAATTCATAATAACCAAATTAATATTACAAAAATAAACCTGAAAACATGATCACGAAAATTCTAGGGTGTAAAAATCAAAACCTAAACCTAGCAATTAATGCTGGAGCAATAACTAAAACATGAGTAGAAACTAGTGATACTAATTGAATTAAAAGTAAACCTGAAATGATATTGATTGAAAGAATCAATGAGCAAAAGTTGAGAGTATCTTGAGGGAAAAACCTAAGCATTATTCGTAACATTTTTCCGTACAAAAAACTGCTTCGCATAAAAAACGAAAGCTATATATCCGAATCCTAAAATCTCCGGAAAAAGATTGAAAAAACCCAAACTTGCAGATCGCCCGATAGTATCGGGCGGTGTGCTTCTCCATCGGGCAGCCTACTCGATCCCATCTAGCGGCTGTTGGATGCTTTCCTTCGCTTCTAACTTCAACTTCCATCTTTACGACTCCATAATCACCATATTTGGGCCTTCCAAAAAAAATTCTAAGCATCTTGAAACAAGCTCAATCTTTCTTAACTCCTACTAACCTGCCAAATGTCCAAAGTAACATGAAAACAGATACGATCATAACGATTCCTACAGAACATAACCAACCAATGCACAAAACACTAAATACCAACTAAAGTTAATCAAATAAGCTCAAAAGAGCTTCGTTTGAGGCAAAACCAAACATGAAACAGGGGCAAAAATAACACATAAAATGCACTTATATGGCATCAACTTAGGAGAACTCCAAGAAGGCATTACCTATGTCACATGAAGTGACATAATTCCATCGCATTTAAAAATTATAAAGAGTACGACGTCTTGTACCCCAATTCGAAGTCATAGATTACTATTCCTATAATCCCCCCCCCCCCCCAATTGTTCATACTCAAGGTATATACAGTTTTGGTGCGGATCCTCTTTCACTTTAGGCGATTATCAATTTTAATAATTGTTATGACTCACATAAGACCATACATGAAAATTCATAACAAACATAGCAACATGAATACCATATTGTTTATCTTCATTTACACGCGATCATATTATTTAATTCTTGATACCTTATTAATTAAACCTTCTTTGTTCACACATAAACTGTGAGTGGCTAACTACTTGCTCATTAGCTTTGCCATTAAATATGTGAATAAACATTCACTAACTACCTTTCTTCTTGGTCAAGTTATTAATCTACTTAACTTGCCCTTCTTTATATATCGACTACTAGTCAATTTCTTTCAAACATTCAACACTCCAACATAAATGTTGTAATAACAATGCTATAAAATGGAATTTAAAGCATGGTAGTCCATACATACTTTTCATGTAACCATGCCAACATAACTTCTCATACAGGTCAACACAAGTCAACGAGAGTCTATAACTCTGAAATATTAAAAGTTCTAGCATGAGACTTAAAAACTATTCTAGCATGAATTATAAGTAAATGAACACCTTTAGTACTTACGTACCTTTTGTTATAGCAATGACTCGCCACTATTACTAGAAATCACTTAATTCAAAGCTTCTTACAAAAGGAAAAATCGAAACTAATCAAAAACCTCATTGACTAAACTCTACAACAACTCTAACTAAGTTTTTATGATGACAATTCAATCAAAGTCTTTCCTATATGGTATCTATTCAATCTCATACTTTATTCATAGATTTCCTTTTCAAAAACACTTGATTTTCAATGCTTTTCGAAAAAAAGGCAGCTTTGAAAAACCACTTATAAATTCTTTTAAACCTTCTTAAACATCATAATTTGACCTTAAAATAACATACTTATGTTCTTAGATCATCATGTGACGATTTCATGACTTAAGTATATTTATAAGTCATTATTTTATGCATCACTTACAAAAATTTGCAACAATATTATTTTATTTAAAAACCTCTTCAAAACCTTATAACCTTCATAATTAGTACATAAAACACTAAAACATCATTATAAGATCATCCTATTATAGTTTTATGCATTAAAAAAACCCTTTTTCATACATAAAAACATGATCATTATAACACCTACATTTGGTCCCACCCAACGGCTGGTGATGCAAACTTTTCCAGTCTCTCAACCTTGATTGCTTGAAAAACAAGTAAATAAATAAATAAAACCGATGATGAGCTATGACGGTTGAAATACGATTAACTTAATTTTATAAATTTCATGTTTTTTCTCATTTTTCATTTTATTGTATATTCATAATTCATTTTCGAAAAGCATATGAATGTGACCGAATTCGACGAACCTTCTATAAAGATTTGTTCAGTTTATGGAAACTCTAGGTTATGGAATTGAATAAATCGATTTTATGGAAGTGAATTTTGTATTATTTCATAATATATTAAAATATTATGGTTTATGGAAATGAATATAAGAAATAAGGAGGCTTCGGAGATTCACTACATTAAAATCAAGAAATTAGGAGCTCGAGCTCCACAACTAATGTGTCTAATATTTATATTATTTTTTTCTCAATTCCCTAATGATTTATGGACTAACCGGGCTCATTTGAGCCAATTTTCATGCTAATAGTGTTCTTTTAGTGTTTTGTGTGTTTTTGTAAAGTTCTGTAGGAAACGACCAATTTTCGGTTGATTCTACTACCTAATTTCAGCACTTGAGAGATGAAGATCATTTATGAGCTTATGCAGAATTATAAGAGACATTTTACAACTCATTGGAACAAATTTGACGTCTTACATGACAAGTTGGATAAAAATTAGAAATAAAAGTGAAAAATTATGAAGTTTAGAAGTGAAGATTTTGACCAGTGTCCGCTATTTCGATCATATATCACAGTCTATATGTTGGATTGATCTGATTTTTGTTGCAATGGAAAGTAGACTCAATGAGCTTTCCAAAGGTAGGTCATACGCCTCATGGAATGTCCTGTACAAAAGGTTATGGCGAATTTAAAATGACCCTGAAATTCTGAGAGCTTCTGTCTCATGATGCGAGCACATAAAACTTGTTCCATGTGGGCGCAGGTCACGTTTTTTTGCTATTATGCTGGTCGATCAAATTTTTACGTAATTATTTATTAAAACCCCCATTAGAATTGTATTTAAGGTATGATTTCCTAGGAGCACGGGATATATTTTTCATAATTACTTTTTCCAGATTTAGAATCTTAATTAGCTCTCTTAATTACTTCCTCTCTCTAGTTTAGGTTAGATTAGTTTTTTTTGTCGAAGATTTTTCAATTACATTGAAGTTTCTTTTCCATTTATGTTTGGTAATTACTTTTCTCTTTCTTTGTCAATTATTTATAATTCATGTTTATTAGTTTTATTAGTTCATTTTAATTAGTTTATTGTTTCTTAATTAGTTTATGATTGTTTATTTAGTTAATTATTGTTCTTATTCTTTATGATCATGAATATAATTATGGGGGAGTAATTTATTTTCTAGGGTTTAGGGGATCCATGAACTCATTAATCGACTAGTTTAATATTTACCGATTAGTTCCAGATTTAGTTGTAAGTTTGGTAATTGTCGAAATGGAGGCCAAGAGGTAAGATTACCACAATTAGACCACTGAATAAAAGGAAAAACGAGTCTATGCGAGCGAGAGCCGGTAGAGGAGTTTTGAGGGAGTCTAAGTTCGAGAGAATTAGTGTGCCCTAGTTTAATGAATTTTGTGGAATTGATTGGTTTATGTTTTATGAATTTGTTAATTGTTCATGGTGAACCGATTGCCCTAGGTTTTAGTTAACTTGAGTCAATTTTTATTTTAATTTTGTTATTTTTTTTAATTAATAATTAACCTTAACCAAGGCCCTTTTTACAATTTAAACTTTTAGTACTAGTAGTGCTTCATTGCTTCCCTCTGGATTCGGTCCCTACTTCCCTAACTATATTAGTTAGCGTTGTTTGGTTTATTATTCAGAGGTGTGCGATGGCCTGTTCAACAACGCAAGGGCAGCGACTATACGCCCAAGCAACCTGCGACATTGCACTCACGGGGCGCCCGCCTTGAGCGCCTAGGCATAGGTGGGGCGCCCTGGCGCTCACTTACGTCACTTTTGACTCTTTAAATACCTCCTCCGACGACCTTCATTCATCACTTCTTCATTCGGCAACTTTTTCATTCGATCAACTTCAACACACTTCACATTCTCTCTCTCTCTCTTCATAACTTTTTCTCTCTAAAATCCCTCTCTCAGTTTTCGTCCCTTGCCTCGAAAACCGTGCTTATCTTCACAAAACTTATACTTTAAATTTAGTATTATTATTATCATCATCAATTAAGGTTATTCATGCTACCGGTTCTAAGGAATTATCAACGAATTGCACGAAAAGTAATTCAAACGCGGCCAACAACATAAAATCGTCATCTTGAGTTCTTCAAAGGAGTTAGTTTGCATGATTATGTGATTTTTATGCTTTATTAGATAATCGATATGTTTATAATCAAATTCATGTAACATTGACTATTGATGATTCGACCTTTAATTGAAATCAATCTTAAGTGGAAACATTACTTTAGGATTTAATTATGTGAATCCATGCTAAGTGTTTAATGCTTTAAAATCACACAGAATCCACACATAGTTCAAAAGACCTAAAATCATGTTTCAACTAATCAAAGTTTAAAATCAACTTAAATCTTAAAGCGATCACCCATGCATGATAAATCGGAAATTATGTGTGCATTAACTAAAAACCCACCTAGCCCTATTTTTGTGTGTTTGTAGGTCAAAACCGCAAATATGAATGCTATAATTTAATATTATGACGGTGAAATTACACGTGAGAACAAGTAGAGGCCGCTATACGCGGGGGGATCGGACACTGTGACCTACTATTGTCCTTACCCTCGTCCCCGAATCTAGAGATATGGGACCTTCTTATCCTTGGTTGTCATATTTGCCCTTAGGCTATGACATGATGGGGTTACGTTAGCTCCCGAAAGGAGGAAGGTGGCGACTTCTCTCCTTGGGTTTTGAGTTTCTAGTCTCACTCCCTAAGCCAAGCATACTAACGCTAAGCAATCAAACTACAGACATACAATGTCTGACAAAAGGGCACATGGGCCCCCGAAGCCCCGGGTCCACAGTTTGGCGACTTCACTAGGGATATTCCTTTATTTTTAAAGAAGAGTGGATGAAACTCGAAAAGTCTCATAATTTCATAGTTATAATATTGAATTCTATTTGCTAGGCATAATGCATGCAATTCCCACGTGAGGATGTTGCTCACTACAATAAAACGAGCAAATAGCGACGGAATTTAATTCCGTAGCAAATTTAGAGTTTGCGACGGAATATGATCCGTCGCAAATTTGCGGCGGAATTCCACTTTTTTGCGACGGAAATATCCGTCGCAAAACAATGACAAACCAAATCAAAGGAGCACCTTTTTTTGCGACGGAATTATTTGTTTGCGACGGAATAATCCCTCGCAAATTTGCGACGTGTCTTAAAGTATGTTCTATACTTGAGACACCCTCGGGAGACCGATGTTAAGGAAGGTTAGGTGACCGACCTAAGGTCGTTCCTTAATTGAAGTCCATCCCAACCATGATGCGTGAATCATATGACCTATGTGATTCATAATGGATCTCCCACTTGAATCACCACTAAGTGAATCATGACTCGGGGGACTGATGTTAAGCAAGGTTATGTAAATCATGGTTGCTTATTGCATTGACTAAAGGTTCATATAGACCCCCATAGGTTGCATGACCTTCATTTTGTAAAAAGTAATTTCATTTTTCCCTCAACAATAAAAATAAAAAAGGGGGATGATGACATATTATGCATCATACATTCTTATAGAACTAGCTAGGAAGCAACCGTGATAGGCCTTGCATATGCCTTAAATGTCAAGTCGTTGAGATATGTGAAAAATTCTAATATCTAAACATCGCAGGATAGGTCGTGCACAAACAAAGTCAACCACTCCTTTTTGGACTAAGGAGAAAGGCGCAAGGTTAGTTCGAAAAGAAACTCCGACGTACATTCACATTAAAGACGAAAGGACACAATATAACTCCACAATGGGTGATCAAGACTCCACAAGCATAATCAACAAGATGGCCCTCACCTTGGCCCAAGTAACACAAGCCTTGGGAGAAATGAAAGTTGAGATGAATGATCTAAAGAATAGGCACACTATCCAAGACATAAAAAGGTAGCTAGGAGGGTCACTGACCAAGACTCTTATTTTGATCCTCCAAACCTCAATCAAAACTTGATCGACACTTTGTCGAAAAAGTTCTCAATTACTGAACGTCCGAAATTTCAAGCTACCGATAATCCGAAGTACTTCTTAAGAGTTTTCAAATTCTACATGGATGTGAAAAAGATCAATTGAACACTTTATCCAAGGATCTTCCCTATGACTCTCGAGCCCGTATGTCAAAAGTGGCTCTTCTCACTTCTCGACGAGGACACCTTAAATTTGGAGGACATAGCACATGCATTCATGACTTGCTTACAAAGGAAATACTCAAGCTACAATCTCTCAAAGGGAGCTTGAAATTTTTAAACAAGGAGAAAAAGAAGGTTTCACCTCCTACCTCTCTCGTTTGAGGGAAGTGGAGACACAAATGGTAACTACACCACCCGAAAAAGAGCAAGTCAAAATCTTCATTGCTAACATGTTCCTAAGATACAAACACCATCTCAATTACTTGGGCCTTGACACTTTTGGAAAGGTCTATCACATTGGGATCAAAATTGAAGATGACATCAACAAGGAAAGTGGAAAAGGAAATTGGACCAACAATCCAAGGACTAATCAATCAAAAGGAGCATCCACTTCCAACAATATCAATGTCGTCGAAGAGTATAAAGCTCCTTTTCGCCGCCGATGCGAGTACACTCCCTTGGGTATGACTTATACTCAAGCATTTGACAAAGTTCAATCAAAAGACAAGATAAGTCCGGTAGGGCCCACGCTAGTGGAAAAACCATCATATGCTACATACTATATGCTACGCTTCTTTACAAAAAATAAAAAAGGCGCTACATACAACCTATAGCATATTTGGAGGGAAAGTATATGATGCGCTCATTCGGAAGTCGCAACATATACTTTTTATGCTACGGCCATTTGAATATACGCTGCGCTTCTATAAGCGTAGTGTATTGACACAAAAAAAACGTAAAAACAAAAACACGAAATAAGATTTAGACTGTCTCTCAACTCTCTGTTTCTCACCAACCTTATTCCATCCTCGATCAAACCTCAACCCCTCATTCCACATTTCTGAGCCTTTTTTTTTTCGCCCTTCTTTCTCCTTCTCATCTCCTCACTAAATCTCTTATCCTCTTCTTCTCTCTTCTTTCTCTCCTTTTCACTCCATTAATTTCAAAAACACTTAATCTCATATCTTGCCTTTTCACTAATACTCATAAAATAGAGTTGGGGTTTCGAATTTTTTGTTTTATATTTTGAAATTCGCGAATCTGAAGGTTGCACGGGGTTTGGAAGGCAACGGCTGCAGCAATATCTAGGATCGAAGAAAAGTTTGAGAAAACCAACTCAAAATTGGCGACAAAGATAGGAATGATGGATTCTGCTTATTTTGTCGATAGATCCAAGATTCTATCTTCGATTAACTCTACTCTTCAACTCAATCCATCCATAATCGAAGAGGTTTCCAATTTTTTTTTTAATCTCTATTTTCAATTTGATTTTTTTTCTCATTTTTCCGAAATTCGCAATTAAAATTTTGAAATTTCGAATAAAATTGAGGTCGCAGTGGAGCAGTTCATTGTCTCTTTTTGATTATTTTATGTTTGTTTGTTTATCTCTTTTGTTGTTGTGTTATTTGATTGTTAGGGTTTTATCATCGATTAATTTATGCTGTTTTGTTTGTTTGATTAGAATATGGAGGTCAATAAGCTCATAAAAGGAAGAGCTCTTGATAATCTGGAGTTTCTGCAGTGGATGAATTGTGTTTGTGATTCTATTTAACAAAACATTAAACAAGGAACTTTTATTGTGTAGATTATGTTATTTGATTTGATTTTCGCTTTAATGTTTATTTAAGTTAATCAATTATGAGTGGAATTGAATAATATTAGCGACTATTTCATTTTATGTTAAACAAATGGCCATGATTGAGTGTTTAAATTGCATAATATGGAAAGTGATGTGTTCCATTTGTCATGAAATTGTCTTATGATCATGTTTTTAGTATATGATATATGACTTCATCCAAACGATTGGCAAACACTGAACTTGATTATTATTTTCTCTTCTTTAGTTATTGATTTAATTTTAATTTTCCTGTTGATTGTGATTGTGTTTATTTTTAGGTTTTGTTATTTTGATTTTTGATTGTATATTAAGGTTTGAGTGGGGGTTTGCTTTTCCATGTGCGTCATGTTTGGTTGTATGAATGGGGTTTGGTTAAGGAAACTGGGTTATGAGGGCCGAACTTCTAGGTTCGTTGTCTAATGAATGAAAGAATGAATGCATGTGTGGTTCAAAATGCTTGTTTGGTTTATTTGGTTGAAGATGAATATATATTTTGTTTGTTTTATCGGAAGAACTTAAGGATATGGCCTTGTCGGACAAATATGTTGGAGAATCAAATGGGTTTAAATTTAATTAAAAGGTTAATTTCCCATTTGGCCATTTCCTTTTCTTTTAGTCTTTGATTCAAAAATGTTTTAGCAAATGATTAAGTTGGAGATGATTTTTTGAGGTTGTTTGCTACATACCCCTACCCTTTTAGTGGAAATGATCATTCAAGGTTTTAGGTGTGAAATATGGGAAGATTGTTCCGTGTTGAGGTAATAGATTAGGTTACCTGCAACTGTGATCTATTGCAGACGTTTGACTATTTTTATTGTTATTTTTGTGTTAGTTTAAATTGAATTCATGTTTGAACTATCATCCCTAATCCTGTGTTATTTGTTTTAATTTTTTGTTAACTTTGTTTTGTTTAGTGATTATTTTATATTTTGTGAATTAATTGAATAAAGGAATAAATGAATGTTTGAATATATAATGAAATGGATGAATATATGAAAGAAAAAATGAAAGAAGGAAAGAAAAAAATGAATTCTTAAATGAATTAAATGCGTGAATGAATAATTGAATGATTGATTGTATGATTAGGATTTTCAAGTTTATTGAATGAATAAATATGTTCTTTAGTGACTGAGTAACTTAATAAGTGATTGAATGAAAAATTAAACATGTTCTTCAGTGAGTGAGTGAATGATTGAGTGAAAGATTTATATTTTGTTTGTTTTATGAATGAACATGTCCTTCATTTATGTTGAATAAAACCTTTGTTTGTTATGTGACTGAGTGAGTGAATGAATGAAAGAGAGAAAAGGAAAGGTGTTATGCTTGCTGTGCATGATCGAATAGATGAATTACAACGAATGATTGAATGTCAATAAATTGTTGATTGAAAGAATGAATGACATTATTGTGCATGATTGCATGCATGAATGAATGAATAACAGTTTGCAGGAATGGATAAAAAAAGAATGAAAAAAGAGGAAAGAATGGATGTTTTAATACATAATACAATGGAAGAATAAATAAATACATAAAAGAAACAAATATATGAATTATCAAATGAATTAAGTGCATAAATGAATAGTATGAGTCATTGAAAGACAGGAGGAATGAATGAATGTGTGCATGATGGAATGGATGAATGAATGTTTACATGAATGGATGAGTGAAAGAATGCATGAAACTTTTTAAAATTTTGGGACATGATTGAAAAAATGAATAGCATGAATGAATGTGTGAATGAATTTTGGGAGTGAATATGACTGAATGAGTGCATGATTGAAAGGTATGAAAGAATGAGTTGAACGAAATGAAATGAAATGAAATGAAATGAAATGAAATGGATGAAATAAACGATTTAACTTTTGTATGGATGGATGGATGGATGGATGAATAAATGAATGAATGAGTAGATTGATAAAGTAATGGTTACTTAATTACTTGTTTGTTTGAATGTGAGTGAATGAGTGAGTGATTGAGTTAGTGGTCAATCTTTCTATTTTATTCGTTTGATCGGATTCTTAGAAGTGATTAAGTTGCAACAGTTTAGGAGACGATTAAAGCTTTAATACGTTCACTCACGCTTAACTAAATCTGTCATGCTCCCACTCTCATTCACTTATTCACTCTAATGCACATGCAAACATCATTTATGATATTCAGTTCGTTTTCTATGTTTTCTTCAATGTTGTGGAAGCTTGCTATAGGTGATGTCGTTGTTGTAATTGCTACTAGTTTTAGGTGATGCCGATGTGATGCCTGGTGTTGATACCGCTGTCACCCTTGTCCCTGATGTCGTTGTCTTAGTTGTTGTTGATGCTGCCTAGCTGCTTGTTTTCTTTTTTTGCTGTTTTTTGTTGTTGTAACAATAATTCAACTTGAAATAATGTTCTTATGTATATATACTACTTTGCTTTGAATTTTAGAGTAAAATGATGCAAATTTTTTTAGGCCACTTAGCTCAGCATAAAGTCGTTTTTTTTTTTGGAGGGAAATGACTTTTTGTTGTGCTTATTGTAAGTGCATCATAAAGTATAAATTTATGCTGCGTTTTTCAAGCGCAACATGGTTTTAATGCCTTTTTGCTGCTCCTATCTGTGCTGCGGCCAAAAAACGCAGCATAAAGTGGGGTTTCAGCGCGGCATATGATGTTTTCTCCACTAGTGCCACTCCGGACCCTACTCCTGAAAAGAGATCACTACGATGGGATGCCAACAAGTGTTGCAAGTATCACCAAACCAACCCTCCTGAAAAGAGGTCACACTACCGAAGAATGTTGGACCCTCAAAAATCTCTTACAAGACATGGTTTAAGATGGAAGGCTTCGTATTCCTCTCAGAGGAAAGAATCTCAACATCCAAACTAACCCTCTTGCCATCTTTATGATTGAAGAAGAAAGTCCCTACTTCGATCCTATCACTCTCATCACTTCCCCGGGACGAACTGTCCCTAGGTATACCTTAGAAGAAAATGGTGCTACTCCAAAGATCTTTGAAGAATGGGAGAAGACCTCCGATGACTTTCCTTCCTCCAAAGATCCATATGCATGTGACTGTTGGAAAAGGGTTCAAATAGAAAGGATGAAAACGGGATGGAATGAGCCAATTAATAATGTGAAATGTTATTTTCTCTTATGTAAATGGCATTTCAATGAGGCCAAAAGTGTTGAACTACCAAGTCCCTTAATTTAACTCCGCATTGAACTTATAGAGGAGATTTGGGAAAGACTTGATCTCAAAAGTCTAGACATGAGCCAAATGGTCAATAGGTCTTGGAACAAATACATCAATGAAATGGTACACAACCACATCAATTGGGAAAGGCTTATCAAATTCCGTTGGCTCATTGAGGAACCTCTTCCTTTAATTCTCCCTATTCCTCAATATCCTCCTGCCTATAGGATGCCGGAAGGATTCCATCGAAGAGAATGGGAAGACTTCAAGAGACTATTTGTTGACAACATGGCATTTTGTGTCAATACGGTCGAAAAAATGAATTATATATCTTTTAACACACTTGACTTGATTACTCCCGTGGGACCACATATTCCACAAGTATTCACCTCTCCATCCCTCCTAAAAATCAATGGAATATGGGATAGTGATGGTGAAGATGTCTATGCAAGAAATGGGGTACAACCTGCTTACCACACCATCATCGAAAAAGACGATGATATCGCCGAGGTTCTAAGACCCTTTTCACCTCTTAAAGAAAACAAAGTTAAAGTCCTGACTCGAACAGGACGCCTTAACACTACACAAAATCAAAACAACACTCAAGCTACTCCACCACCTTATCCACCTCAATAGTAAAATGTGGCCATCAAGCAACTTAAGAGAACCAAGGCCGATGTCAAATGTCAAATGTATGGCAACTACTAGTCTCTTACGAAAAGCATAAGCAAGCTCTAATCAATGCCCTTTCTGACTTAAGTGTGGCCGACGACACTACTCCCGACGGCTTGGTCAATCTTACCATCCATGAGCATCACAAGTCGTCCATCACCTTTTCCAATGAGGACCTTCCTACTGAAGGGGCGAGCCATAACAAAGCTCTCTACATCATAGTCATAAGTAAGTAACTAAACATATCTATTGCTGAGTTCCTAGCTTTTGTTTTGAATGATGACAAACCACATTGAACTATTACATTGTATGCAAGTTTCTGTTTGCATGTGCAGGTACTAAAGAAACAAGTTCAACGATGACAAGATAAAGCTCATGAAGCCAAATCTTGAAGTTTGTATGAAGACCAAGCTTATACAGTTTAACTCTTAGGTCTTAGATGCAATGTAAGTGGTATAAAGGTTTACAGATGCATTGAAAAGATTGAGATTATAGAGAAGTAACAATTATGGATGACAAGGAACTGAAGTTACTTGGCATACATAAATGCAAGTAAACTTGGCTGACCGGAACAGTCTAGGAACAGTGCTAACCCAGTTCTCTCGAGTTTACTTCATACATGACATACTAGCCAAAGGCTTATTTAAGGATATCTATTAGCATACAACTAATGACAACTTTTACACGAACAAAAAACTGAATATTACGTATTGCAAAAGCTATCTCTATGTCTTAATCTCGCATAAACCTCATAACCACAATAAGGTCTAAATATTCTCTCTTGTGTAAGCGTTTAGGCTAAGTGTTATTGAGAGACAAAGTGTTGTAATTTGAGCATTCCGTGAGTTCAGTTTGCTGGGAAAGTTGTTCTGGGATCATCATCATTAGAACCTTCATGGTTGAAGGTTGAGTCGAACTTCCATCGGTGGAAGTTGGGGAATCATTTCGTGCATAGGTGCAAAATTGGATGAGTGTTATTATTTTGTTATTGTGAGTTGATTAATAAAAACAGTGAGTGAGTGGAAGACGTAGACTTATTAGAAGTCGAACCTCATTAAATTTTGGTGTTGTTTATTTTATTACTTTATTGTTTCCGCTGCTTGAGAACTGGTTCTAAACTGTTCTTATAATTAATCGAAAAATTTACAACCTTACAACACTCAATTCACCCCCGTCTTAAGTGTCACTTGCACTTTCAATTGGTATCAGAGCCTAACTTTTTGAAAGGATAACACCTAGAGAAGGATGAATAGATGAATACTCAAGAGATGATGAATGGAAAATCCGGATCAAGGCTGCCCAAATTTAATGGAACAAACTATCCCTAGTGGAAGAATTGCATGCAAAACTTCGTCATTGGTACTGACTATGAATGCTGGACGATAATAAAAAATGGACCAAGGAAGGTGGCAAACAACGATGATGGAACAGAGAAGAACGAGAGTGAATATACTAGCACATACCTTAAGACACTCGAGAAGAACGCCAAGGCTATGTCGCTTCTTCAACAATGTATTGCTGATAACGAGGTAAGCCGTATTTTAGCATGCTCTACTGCTCAAGAAATAGGGAAACTCTGAAGTTAGCTTTTCAAGGCACTAGTGAAGTCAGGAGATCTAAGGTTGATACGCTTATGTCGAAATATGAAGCTTTTGATATGAATCGAGATGAAAATATAAAAGATATGTATACTCATTTTATGTCGATTATTAATGAACTAAAATCTCTTGGCAAAAGTTTTACTAGTGAAGACTTGGTTAGGAAAGCTTTGAGAAGCTTGACAGGCTAATGGCTGCCTAAAGTAACTGCAATTCAACAACCCAAGGATCTAACTACTTTGATTATAGAACAACTTATTGGGTTATTAATGACTCATGAGATGTTAGTAAGCACAAAGGCGGAAGACACAACCAAAAGTCGAGGGTCGGCCTTGAAGGGAGAAGAAAATGAAGAAGATATGGATGAAATAGGTCTCATGGCAAGAAGATTTGAAAGAAGCCTAAGATCTCAATACAAGGGAAAATCCTGGAAGAACAAAGGCAACTTGAAGAAGACCAGTACCAGCACTAGGTGTTTCAAATGTGGTGAAATTGGACATATGATCAAGGACTGTCCGGCATGGAAAACTGACAAGGGAGGACAAATGGAGAAAATATGACAAAGAGAGCCATGCATACTGCCTGGGGAGATTGTGACTTAAGTGCTGAAAGCGAGGAGGAAGAAGCCCTAGTTTGTGTGACTGAACTGTTGGGAGAAGCGGACCAGAGGCAGTCTAGTTTAGGAAAGAAGGGACACATATGTCTCATGGCTGGAAGCAGCACTTCTGATGAAGAACAGGTAAATATTTCTGATACACAAGAACAAATGAGGTATTGTGATAGAGATGAGTTATTAAATTATAGATGCTGCTATTGAACAAAATTTTAAAGGCAATGCTGCTTATAAGGCTAACCAAAAGAAACTAAGAGAAGTAACTCGAAATCTAGACCTTAGTGAGTGTCGTTCTGCTGAGCTTGAAGTTATTTGTACAGAACTAAAAGAAAAAATTTCAGAACTTGAAATAAGTCTAGATCAGAAGAATATAGAACTTGAGATGCTAAAACCTCAATCAGTTTTTTCAAAAGCTATTTTTATCAAAATAATGAAAGAAGTTTCAGTAAGCTTAAGGAGGCAGAAGTTGAAGGTATAAATTTCGAATTACTTAAACAGAAATCACACATTATAGAACATTCTGACTTGATTTTAGATTATAATTTTGTGGTTGATGATGTGGAAGAATTGTTCAAAGAGTATGTGGATCTGAAAACTTATCTTGCTAGCACAAGTAGTTCTAATATTAATTTCAATAACTCATGTTTGGAATATGAAGGTAAGATTTGTGACTTACAAGCTGAAATATCTGAGTTAAAGAAAGATATCAACCCTAAAGTTACTTCAGACAATCAGGGAGTTGATATTGAACTCTTAAACTTAGAATATAAAACTAAAATCTGTGATCTTCAAACTGAAATATTCTAACTAAAGAAAGACAAGAATACTCAAAACACTTCTGAACCAGATCCTGAATTAATTTCAAAACATAAGGATGCGCTTCATAGAGCAAAGTTGGATCTTTCCATTGCTGCAGAATATAATGAAGCTCAGCTTAAGAAACTTGAAATCAAAGAACAGGATTTGAGTGACTACCTAAGACAGATGAACAGGTTGCTCGATGCTCAAAGTACTCTAAACATCCTGACCTCACTACTTGGTAATCCTATAAGGTATGGATTAGGGTATTCTGGAAGCAGTTCCCAACAGCCCCCAAATTTGGGGAGAGATAAGACTTGGATGTCTGAATTCAATAGAGGTAAGCAAGTTTTTGCAAAAGACATGCATGTATGCACCTACTGTGGTAAGAATGGACATGTTATCGAAACGTGTTGGACCAAGAAAAAACATGATAAGAAAAATAAGTCTCATGTTCAAAAGGCTCATAATCATAAAAGTCACACACATAATTTGTCTAAAAATGGAAAACATGATAAAATAAGAAAGACAAATGTGAAGCAAATCTGGGTTAGAAAGGACAATACCAAACCAATTCCCATTAACAAGGAACCCAAGAAAATCTGGGTTCCTAAAACTAAACCTTGATTTGTTTGTGCAGGTGAGAGTGAAAGGAAAGCCATTCTGGTATTTGGACAGTGGTTGCTCAAGACACATTTCAGGAGATAAAAAACAATTTCTTTCACTTGTAGCCTATGAAGGAGGAAGCGTCACCTTTGGAGATAATAGTAAAGGTTTGAACAAGGGCATAGGTAAGATTGGTAAGACACTCTCTCAAGCAATTGATAATGTATATTTTGTTGAAGGTTTGAAACATAACCTATTGAGCATATCTCAGCTATGTGACAAAGGAAACCATGTCCAATTTGAAACAAAACTTTGCCACATAGTTAACTCTGAAACAAAGGAACTGGTCTATAATGGGTTCCGACACAATAATGTTTACATAATATTTTTGAGTCAGATTCGTCAGACCAGTGTCACTTGTCTCAATGCTATAGAGGATGACCATTGGTTGTGGCACAAGAGACTTGGACATGTAAGCTTTTCTTTGCTAAATAAACTGCGATCTCAGGACTTAGTTACAGGCTTACCTAACATTAAGTTTGTTGCAGAACATATTTTTCATGTATGTGCCAAATGTAAGCATGTCAAGTCTTCTTTTCAGCCAAAAAAGTTTGTGAGCACCACTAGACCATTCAAAATTGTGCACATGGATTTATGTGGGCCCATGCGTGTACAAGGTCGAAATGGTCATAGTTATGTGTTTGTGTTAGTTGATGATTACTCTCGTTATACTTGGACAATAATATTTCTAAAATTTAAAAATGTAACTTTTGAAGAATTTAAAATCTTGATAAAACAGGTCCAAAACAAGATAAATCATCAACTGGTCTCTATCTGGTCTGATCATGGTTCTGAATTTGACAATGTCAGCTTCATTACCTACTATAATGATCATGGTGTATCTCACAATTTCTCAAACCCCAGAACTCCACAACAAAATGGAGTGGTTGAAAGGAAAAACCACACTCTAGAAGAAATGGCAAGAACAATGATTCTAGAGAGTGGTCTACCTTGAAACTTCTGGACTAAGCTTGTGACTACTGCTTGCTACATTTTAAATAGCGTAATGATGAGACCTTTGCTGAAGAAAACACCTTATGTGTAATACCCCACATTTTCACGTATTTTAAGGAAGTATTTTCGTATTTTACTCGTATAATTTTAATATTTTTATTGAAAAATTATGTTCGATAGGAATATTAAATGAAAAATAATAATAAAAAAAGTAAATAATAATACAAAATAAGTTTTAATTAAAAATAATTATTTTTGTTTATAAATAATATTTTATGTTTATAAAATATTTTAAAAGGCTTCTAAAAATAGAATTTTCAAGAGTTTCCTAAATTATTTTGAGGCAAGGGTCGTCTAAAGGTAATTTCCACTTGTTAGGATAAGCATGGGCTTTTCCAAATCCTACTTTAGGGCCTATAAATACCCTTTAAAACCCAAATTTTCAAATTTCACTCATCATAGTTGCCATTAGGATTCCAAAAATGTAGAGAGAGAAGAGAGAGAAAAAAAATAAAGAGGAGAGGGGAATTTTCCGAAAAATAAATTGTTCGATTTTTCAAAAAAAAAAAGAGAGTTCGCCTCGAGAATTGTGCCTCGTGATTCGTGCGCCACCCCCGGCCACCTCGCACACCTCCCCTATTTTAGGTATTTTCGCACTTTTATAAAAAATAAATAATAAAATAAAAAAAATAATTTCTCCTTCTTTCTTTTCGATTCATTCTTGCAAATTCATGTTCATATTTATCTTTAATCGTGATTTTATAAGTTTCAATCTTGTTTTAATAAAGTTATGATTTGTTTTAAGGCATGAATTAATTTGTTGTTCATGAAATTTTAGATTAGGGTTTATAAAGTATGAAAGTTGTGATTCTTATAGGTCTTTATGACTTAAACTTCAATATTATGATCATGAATTGTTGTTGTGTGAATTTGATGATTTTATGACGTTTAGATAGATTTTTTAAAGGCTTTGAATATAAAATAAATTGCTGTCCAAATTTAGTAATCATGAAATTCAATAGAATAAATATTATGAACATGTTTTGGCTTATGAAAAATTATTCTAAAGCATAGATTGGTTTCATACTTATGTTAGTTGATTGTAAAAGAGTTTTTCCATGAATTTATGATGTTGTTATGAGTTTTTCATGACTTTAAAGTTAATTAATAAATGTTTATAAAAACAAGGTAAAATAAGTTTTAAGTGTTCATATTATGCTAGTTTGGTCACATATTAATTCTATGATGTTCCTTATAATTTTTAGTATGTTTCATGAGGTTTAAAAGTGATTTTAAGCATGTTTAACATGCTGTCAAGATTTTATATAGTGAATAATTAGACTTTTAAAGTATGTAATTAGCATGAATTGATCATATAAATTAACACATTATATGATAGATTTATGTTATTTTTCAAGTTCTTCAAGGAGTTTTGGTAATTTGAAATTGCTGTCCACTTTTCAAAAGTGACATAAAATTTATATTAAGGTTTTACAAAGTATAAATAAGTCCCGAAAACCATGTAATCATACAATAGAAACTTAAAGTGTAGTATGGAATTGAATAGAGACCATATAAGGGATGTTTTGGACAAGTTTCAAATATAGAAGTTAGTTTATAGTTGTTGTAGAAATTAGTCAACAAGGTTTCAATTTAGTTTCGGTTTTGTTTATGTAGGAGACTTTGATCTAGTCCACTTTTAGAAGAGTTAGCGGAGCACCAATATTTTACAAGGTACATAAGTACTAAAGACAAACATAAGAATTAGAATTCATGCTTGGATGATCCTTGAGTATATGAAATATTGTTATGCTTGTTTGAATCATGAATTTGTGTGTATGACAAGTTTATTAGAAGCATGATTTTTATAGTATGTTAACATTCCATGTTAAATGGTAATATAAATTTTTATAAGATTGAATTGGAATGTTATGATCAATTTAATTTGGCTAGTTTTGAATAAAGGAAGGAAGTTATTTTTAAGTTGGTTAGTTACTTAATCAACAAGAAAGGTAGTTGTGAATTTTTATTCACATGATTAAATGGAGTTATGAGCAATTATTATATACATGTTGCCACTCACAGTTTAATATATGGTCAAGGAGGAAGTAAATATTTAACCACTCAAAGTTAATGTGTGGTAAAGGAAGTTCAGTTTAATTAAAGGACACATATGAGATTATTTTTTAATCACCTTTAATTGAAGATAATTAATATGGCTTGCTTGATGTGATGCATGTTTTTATGCGTTGTTGCGTGTGAGTCATAACATTGTTAAACCGGTTAATCACGTAAAGTGTAAGAGGATTTGCATCAAAACTCTTGAAACGTATATACCTTGAGTATGAACAATGGGGGGAGTCGTATGGAACAAAGATCCATGACTTCTAATTGGAGTACAAGAAGTTGTACTCTTTTATATTTATAATGCGCTGGAATTTTGTCACTTTATGTGAAATAGTAATACCTTCTTGGAGTTGCTCCCAAGTTGGTGCCCAATAGAGCGGATTTTAAGGAGGAACCCCGTTCGGTGTAGAATCCGAAAGTTTAAATATAATAATTAATTATGTTGAGTCGATGTACAGTTGAAAGGTTGTCAAAGGTAAGATGTGTGTATGTTTTATTTCTTATTGTTCTATTGCATAGTCTTTAGTAGTTATGTACTCAGCTTTGTTCACTGTTTGTTTTGTGTGCATGGCTTGTCTTAGACTTGGCCCTACAATGACCCACTTGTTGGTGAGTAGTTGTCTAGTATAAGAAAAGTTACAGGTACAAGTGGGCATATGTCATTTCATGATGGGCTGGAGTGAGGGCGCTTCCTGGGTTTTGTAGCTTTACTTTTATTGCTTATGAATTACTAACTATTATTTGGATGTTGTTTTATTTCTAAAGACTTTTAGATTTTGTTTTTAAGGGCTATTATTATGGTTCCAAAGTGTAATAAAGTTTTAAGTTGATTTTTATTTTGGATGTTGGTTTGAATTTGGTTTGAGATCATTTTGAAGTTTAGTTTTAAATTGGTTTTGGTTTTAAGACTTCCGCTGTAGTACTTTGATAAATACCTTAGTCGTTATCACGGTGGCGGTAATACTTTGGTTTTTTCGTACTTAGAAGTTTTAATAAATATAATCCTTAATATTTATAATATGTTTTCCGGAAAAATGAGAAGTAGGAAGTTAGGAAAATGCAGGGTGTACGTTACATTATGAGCTCCTTAGGGGAAGAAAACCAAACATTGCACACTTACGCGTTTTTGGGTGCAAATGTTTTGTACACAATAATGGTAAATCCAGTTTGGACAAATTTGATCCTAGAAGTGATGAGGTTGTTTTCAATGGATACTCTTTACACAGTAAGGCTTACAAAGTTTTCAACAAAAGAACCTTGTGTGTTGAAGAGAGTATCCATGTTCTATTTGATGAAACTAATATGTTTAGCAAGCATGTGCAGGTTGATGATGAAGAATTCAAAATTGGCATGCTAAACTTTACAGGAGCTAAATAAGTAGAAGGTGGTGAAATAGACTCACCGCATAACACTCCTAGAGAGGAAGAGTCTGGTCAAGCACAAACTCAAGAAGCTCAGGAAGTAAGAGAAGGAAATAGTGACTCAGAGGCTCAATCACATGAATACAATGCAACTGAGACCACTATGGAACGAGGTTCACCTGTTCAAAGTAACAATGAAACAGGGGGAACCAGTACAGGAACCAGTTCAACATTTGAAGGCACCAACGTAAACCTTGATATGAACAAATCTTTCAAATACAAGTCTGCTCATCCCTCAGACCTTATCATTATTGATATTAACAAAGGGGTGAAAACAAGGAATTCTACTTTACAAAAATTTTGTGCTTTTTATTCCTTTCTTTCAAATGTTGAACCTACTGATTGTAAGACTACTTTAATGGATCTAGATTGGGTTATAGCCATGCAAGATGAACTCAATCAGTTTGAGAGAAATAAAGCCTGGGATCTTGAACCCAAGGAGGAAAACATGTCTGTTATTGGAACTAAATGGGTTTTCAGAAACAAACTGGACGATGCAGGTATTATAGTCAGAAACAAGGCTAGGCTAGTGGTCCAAGGGTTCAATCAACAGGAGGGAATTGATTATGATGAAACCTTTGCTCCAGTAGCTAGGCTCGAAGCAATCAGGATTTTAATTGCTTTTGCAGCTCATATAAACCTCAAACTCTTTTAAATGGATGTTAAGACAGCCTTTCTTAATGGTTATTTGAAAGAAGATGTATATGTGGAACAGCCCCTTGGATTTAAGGATAGTGACTTGCTGAACCATGTTTTTAAACTTGACAAAGCTCTTTATGGTCTCAAACAAGCTCTTAGAGCTTTGTATGAGAGACTTTCCAGTTTTCTTTTAGAAAATGGATATAAGAGAGGTTCAGTTGACAAGACACTCTTCTTAAAGGAAAACAGAACTGGTCTGCTAGTGGTCCAGATATATGTAGATGATATTTTTTTGGAGCTACTAATCCTGATTTGTGTAATGAGGTAGATTTGTTGAAAAGTTTTGAGATGAGTATGATGGGGGGACTTAATTTCTTTCTAGGACTTCAAATCAAGCAAACCAAGGATGGAATTATGATTCATCAACAGAAGTACCTCAAGGAGTTGCTAAAAAGATATGGCTTGCAAGACAGCAAATCCTATGAAACACCTATTCCAACTTCTATAAAATTGAGCCTTGATGAGAAGGGAAAGGGCGTTGAGGGTAAGTTGTATAGAGGTATGATTGGCTCATTGCTTTACTTAACAGCCAGTACGCCAGATATAGTTTTTCAGTAGGGTTGTGTGCAAGATTTCAAAGCAACCCTAAAGGATCTCACCTAAAGGTTGTTAAGAGAATTTTAAGATATCTCAATGGTACTGATGACTTGTGTTTGTGGTATGCAAAAGGTAGCAGTATGAATCTTATAGGATACACGGATGGCTGACTTTGCTGGTTTTATTGTGGATAGAAAGAGCACTTTTGGAATGGCTCACTTCTTAGGTTCCTGCGTTATCTCATGGGGGTCTAAGAAACAAAATTCTGTGGCCTTATCCACATCAGAGTCTGAGTACGTTGCAGCTGGTTTATGCTATGCTCAGCTCTTGTGGATAAAGTCACAACTAAAGGATTTCGGGATCTGTTTCAGAAGTGTTCTCATTTTATGTGATAACACAAGTTTAATCAATATTTCAAAGAATGTTGTCCAACATTCTAAAACCAAGCATATTGAGATTAGGCATCATTTTCTAAGGGACAATGTTGGAAAAGGTAATGTAGAATTGAAGTTATGTAGGTCAGAAGATCAACTTGCTGACATTTTTACAAAACCTTTGAGCAGAGAAATGTTCATCAAGCTTCGTACCTTGTTGGGTATGATTAAAATTAGTCAAATGATGTCAATATGTATATATTGTTTTTGTTTTGTTTTGTTTTTNTTTTTTTTTTTTTTTTTTTTTTTTTTTTTTTTTTTTTTTTTTTTTTTTTTTTTTTTTTTTTTTTGCTTTTTACGTCTCACAAAGTTCTTATGCGATGCTGAGCTGATCAATTTAGTACTCAAGTACCTTAGCATAATCTTGAAAAGAGTAAGTTGACACAGACCAGTTGCGGACCATTAGGGAACCAGATTCATGAGGTGGTTATTTTAGTCAGTCAGTTTATTTTCAAAAATTCTAATTTTTGGAAATAAATGTAATGGCGGTTATTTATGGCAACTGCATTTTTAGGTTGAACAAATAAATCTCTTTCAAATATTCTGAATATAACCGTTTTGATTCAAATCTTTTATAAATATATGCTTCTTATCATACTTTCCTTCTTCATTTCATTTCCTAATTTTTTTTCTTCTATATATTCTCTCGATTATATTTCTCTCACACAAAAAACCTAAATCGTCTAAATTCTTCTTCTTTCTCTCACTCACATTGTTCGAAGTTTTTTTTCCTCAAAGCTGAGGAAATATTCAATCTCATCATGTCGAAGAGAAAAGGCACACATTTGGTTGCGAAAGAAGTTAGTGAATCGCTTGAAATTGAAACGAAGAAAACAAAGAAGATGGTGGACAAGGTAATTGAGTCGGTGATAGAAGATGTGATGGAGGAGAAAGTTGACGTAGAGGAAGAAGTGTCGTTCATTACAAAAAACTCCAAGTCTGAAACTTTAAAAGCCCTTACTATAAAATCTACCACACCAAAATCCACAACAAAACAACCACAAAGGCGGTTACACCAAAATTTACCGCCAAAACCACCAAATCTTCCACACCAACTTCCACAAAATCAACCACTGCCAAAAAGCCACCCACACCAAAATCCAAAGGATCAACTCTTGTACCAATAGAGACCTCAAAACCCAAAGAACCAGAGTTTGTTATTGAATCTAAACATGAGAAGGAATCTGAGTCCGAATCAAAGTCGGATGAAGAAGAAGTTGAATCAGAAGAAAAGGAAATTGAACCAATGGAGGATGTTGTTACAGAAGAAGTGAAGGAAAAGAAATTAAGCACTAAAAACCGTCATAAAAAACGGTTAAGAAAGTTGAAAAGAAGGCCACTAATCCACAAATCACAAAATCCAAACCACCCACGCCTAAAACCACTGCGAAAACAGTTGAGAAATCAAAGAACAAGGAAGTCACTGAAGATGAAGAGGAAGTTGAAATAACTAATGAGAAAGAAAACACAACGAAAATAGCAAGCAAAGATGCTTGCGTCAAAACTGTTACTAGAAAGGGTGCTGAGGCGTCCAAGGGAAAGGCTATCATGAGAGAAGCACAACCAGACCAGCCCACAATAGCACATAATAGAAAGAAATCTGATATTGTGATCTCTTCAAGCATTAAAACTAAGAAAAGTAAGTCTACTACCCCTCAACCTCTATACAATCTGAAAGATAGACAAATTCTTGTAGGATTTTCTAGTTGCAAAAAGTTGGGTTGCACAAAAATTCTTGATTGAGGTTAAGGAGGCTTTAGATTTTCAGAAATGGTATGTGTTGTTTGCAAAGGATTTAGATGTTTTCATGCCACTGGTTGAGGAATTTTACTCACACCTGCATACTAAAGATGATGGATCCTATTTCTCCTTTGTTAAAGATACTTCCATAAATTTGTCTGAAAAGAAATTGACTGAGATTCTCAAAGTTCTAACAAAGGGACTTGATGTTTACTCCAGAGAAAATTGGCTTTCTGTAAAGGGAGTCACATAAGAACAGATCCAGACCAGACTCTTTACTGGTCCGCGTGATAGCAAACAAGGGTACACCATTGGCCAATCAAAAGGAGCCAATCATGAGGATATTACATGCCACAGCCTCAAAGATTTTGTGTCCTAAAGCACAAGGTTGTATGAGCGTATGGTTGATGGATAGTGTTCTCAATTCCTGTCCTCCCTGCTATGATGTTAGGTCATATGATCTGCTGTGTGGAGAAAGATAATCATGCTCTGCCCTTTGGAGGATGGCTAACCTTAGTATTTGGGCACTAGAAGATACTTATGGTGGGAGATTATTGCACCATGTCACACCTCATCAATCAGACAATAGGTCAAAAGTGCATGACATATGCAGGTGGTGTGTTAAAGATGAAGGATGAGGGGAAGAGTGATGCTGGTCTTGCTAGGACCAATACAAAATCAGTTCAGGTAACCTATGCCTTGGTAAAGCAGCTGAGTGACCAGAATCAACTCATGCAAAATATGGTCAACAGTATCACTACCCTATGTGCTACACTTCAGGAATCCTACAAAAGAATTGAGGTTCGTCTTGATAAAGCTGTTATAATTGGTGCTAAGGATTCTGACGACAAAGAAGAGACATCTGAAGCTGCAGGTGATGCTGATGATGAGGATGCCGAACTGGTCACAGAGAGCACTACAAAAAAAACACGTTTTAGGGACGGATTTAATCAGTCTCTACTTCTTCAAATTCCGTCGCTAAATAGGGTTAGCGACGGAAGTAGTGACGGATCAACACCGTTCCTAAAATCTTCGTAGCTAATTTAAAGTAGAGACGGATTACAAAAAATCCGTCTCTAAATTAGGGACGGAAATTATCTGTCTCTAAATCCGTCCCTAATGTAGTGACGGAATTTAGAGACGGATTTCAGAAATCCGTCCCTAAATTTAGTGACTAATTTTATTTTCATTTTTAAATTTTTTTTTAACTAAACAAATTGAAGTTGTTGACAAGATTCGAACATGCGACCTCAAAGTCACAAAGTGACACTCTGACCAACTTCACTACCATACAACTTATGGTATTCTATATACAAAATTAATATATTAACTATAAGAAATGTAGGGACGGATTTTGAAAATCCGTCACTACTTTAATATGGTTGGATATAGTAGTGACGGAATTAAAAATCCGTCACTACATTTAGAGACGGATTTTAAAAATCCGTCCCTAATTTTAGTGACGGATTTGTAATTCCGTCACTACTTTAACGTGACTTAAAATTTAGAGAAGGATTTTTGAATCCATCCCTATATTATTTTAGTGACGGATTATCTCTAATATGTCCCTACTTTAGTGACAGAATTAAATCCGTCCCTAATAATCTGTCGCTATATCGACATTTTTTTGTAGTGGAGGGATGAGGAAGAGGATGATGAAGAACATGATGCAAGTGCTTCAGAGGAAGAAGAAGATGATGAGACTGAACAAGACTCTGGAGCTGATTGATTTCCTCTATTTCCTCTTATCTTATTCTATTGCTGCTAACCCCTCCTTTTATTGACTTCTTATTCTGGTTTCCCCCTTCCATTTTTAAAAGACAATGTTATTCTGTACTTTGGTTTAATGCTGGTTTGTAATAACTTTCAGGACAAGTAGGTTTGGTATTTTGACAGGAACACTTGGTGGAATCAGCATCTCTAGAATGCTGTTGGAGCTACCTATTTTAGCTTCACTTTATAGTAGTTTAACTACTGATTGTGTCTAGTTATTTGCTTACAGGCTTCTATGCATTGACTATTTTGATAATGCCAAAAGGGGGAAGCAGATGTGAAGTTCTAATCTCTTCTACCTAATTTAGGGGAAGAAGGGCTATTACTCATCTGTGTGTGTTGTAGCAACTACAAGCAAGATTAATAGTCTTGCTAGTGGTGACAGACCTACATGTTTTGGAAGTAAATGTATTCAAAGCATTTACTTCTTATCAACCCAATGACTTGTTTGTTTGAAAACAAGTCTAATGAAGTTACGGATGTTCTTATTGTGAATACATGTTTAAATCTAAGAGCTCTGAGTCTAATTAGTATTTGCCCTAGGTACTGAGAAACTCTTTCTTAAATTGTTGTCAATTAGTTGTAAATTGGTTTAAATGTAAATGATGCTTAATCTGCAGGAATAGTATGAGACCAGTCCATTAAATTCTAAAGAATTCAAAATTTTTGAAAAAGTTCCAAATATTAAATGATATTATTTGCACGGGGAACTTCATGGTTTGTCATCATCAAAAAAGGGGAATTTGTTGAGTTCCAAGATTTTGTTTTGAATGATGACAAACCACATTGAACTATTATATTGTATGCGAGTTCTCGTTTGCATATGCAGGTACTAAAGCAACAAATCCAATGATGACAAGATAAAGCTTATGAAGCCAAATCTTGAAGTTTGCATGAAGACCAAGCTCATACAATCTAACTCTTAGGTCTTAGATGCAATGTAAGTGGTATGAAGGTTTATAGATGCATTATAAAGATTGACATTATAGAGAGGTACTAATTATGGATGAAAAGGAAATTAAGTTACTTGGCATACATAATTATAAGTAAACTTGGCCGAATGGAACTGTCCGGGAAAAGTGTTGAACCAGTCCTCTCGAGTTTACTTCATACATCCATATTTTAGGAAAGTTTCTTTCCGTGCAAAATTGTTTTTAAAAATTGTACGTATGCTTTGATTGGTATGCAAGGCAAATATTCTTAAGTATGGCAAGTATGTTATATAATATTGTGCTGATTTTATTTGATTTCGAATAAAATAAGTGAGAATATTTTCCCGGAATTATTTCTATAATTCCAAGGAAAATGTTCTCTTGCAATTTTACATGACACACTAGCCAAAGGCTTATTTAAGGATATCTGCTAGCTTACAACTAATGACAACTTTTGCACGAGCAAAAAACTGAATATTGCGAATTACAAAAGCTCTCTCTAAGTCTCAATCTCGCATAAACCTCATAACCACATTAAGGTCTAAATATTCTCTCTCTTGTAAGCGTTTAGGCTAAGTGTTATTGAGAGACAAAGTGTTGTAATTTGAGCATTTTGTGAATTCATAATGCTGGGGAAGTTGATCTGGGATCATCTTCAATAGAACCTTCATAGTTGAAGGTTGAGTCGAACTTCCATAGGTGGAAGTTGGAGAATCATATTGTGCATAGGTGCATATTGAGTGTAATTCTTTTGTTATTCTGAGTTGATTAATAAAAAGAGTGAGTGAGTGGAGGACGCAGACTTATTAGAAGTCGAACCTTGTTAAATCTTAGTGTTGTTTATTTAATTGCGTTATTGTTTCCGCTGCTTGAGAACTGGTTCTAAACTGTTCTTATAATTAATCGAAAATTTTACAACAATCTTACAACACTCAATTCACCCCCCCCCCCCCTGTTGAGTGTCACTTGCACTTTCACCTATTACCTTGATTGATAATAACTCGGCTATCAATGTGTACCCCTTGAAAACTGATCGAAAGCTTGGGATATTGCAAGAAGAATTTCGTGCTAGTAATCAAGCCATTCAAGCCTACAACAACACAAGAAGGGACACTATGGTGATCATATGGGTCAACTTGCTCATGAGACCAGTTGAGAAGAAGGTTAAGTTCCATGTCATGGAAATTAAGACTAGCTTAAACNCCCAATTCCCCCCCCCCCCCCCTGTTGAGTGTCACTTGCACTTTCACCTATTACCTTGATTGATAATAACTCGGCTATCAATGTGTACCCCTTGAAAACTGATCGAAAGCTTGGGATATTGCAAGAAGAATTTCGTGCTAGTAATCAAGCCATTCAAGCCTACAACAACACAAGAAGGGACACTATGGTGATCATATGGGTCAACTTGCTCATGAGACCAGTTGAGAAGAAGGTTAAGTTCCATGTCATGGAAATTAAGACTAGCTTAAACCTTCTCCTAGAAAGACCATGGCTCCATGAACTAGGGGCGGTTCCATCCACTCATCATAGATCAAGTTCATTCTAGAAGGGGTGGTAATCACTATTGATGCATCTCCAATGAGGATCCAGGCCACCAATCAACCTATCATCAACATCGAACAGGATGACCATAATGAAGACTTATGGGGATTCTCAATTGCTACCATTGAAAACGGAGATAAAGCCTCTTTTAACTTTGATTATCCCTCAAACCCTGTTGTGAATGCTTTACTTCGCTATCAAGGATACTTCCCTGGAATAAGCATGGAATCAAGGAGGGTTCTTACTCCTACCCTATTCAACCTCCAACCTAAGAACGATAGGTTTGGATTAGGGTATCTTCCAACCTAGGAATACTATAAGGATCTCCAAAAGCAAAAAATGGCTAAAAAGGATGGAGACATTGCGATTCGCCCCTACTCTCTTACCTTGAACAAGAAATTCTTCAAAGAAGGAGAGAACTTCCCTTATTTTGAGTTTCCCCAACCATTTTATGGTGCTAGTGGAATGAGGTATCTGGGATCGGAAATCTTTTCCGACTGTCACTTCGTGGAAAATGAGACCACCCCAAGCACTAAAGGATAAACCAAACTGGATGACCTTGATGAATAAGGACTTGGATTGCTCTTTGGGTTAGAACGTGCTCCATTAACCGAACAAGAGGTGCTCATGGCTATGAATACAAAAGCCTTTGATCCAAGTAAAACAATAAAAAATACTTCCTACTTACCTAGGAAAAACCTAATTATTACCGCCATCGAGATAACGGTTAAGGTTAATATCAAAATACTACAACGGAAGTCGTCTTACTTTTAAAACAATGTAAAAACCCAAAGAACTTTTGAATCAAATTCAAATAAAACTTTGTTACAACTCGAAACTGAAACAACGGCCCTTCAAAACAAAAAAAAAAAACTTAATACTTCAAAACGAAAAGTTAACAACAAAATAAACAACAAGTCCAGCACAAGTAACAAAAGCAACAGCTGCAAGCGCTCAACACTCAATCCCAGCATGATTGACTATGCCCACTTGTACTTGTAGCTTTCTCTTTATTCTAGAGTACTACTCGCCATCGAAATGGGTCATCGTAGGGCCGAGTCAACGACAAAGCCATGCACACAAAACACACAAAATCAACAAACGTGAGTACATAAACACTAAGACTATGCACAACAACATGAACAACTTAACAAAAGAATAGACATCACAAATATTCTTACCAGTATCACCACCATGCACCTGTACATCTCATCAACATTATAGATTATTTATGATATTTTAATTGTGGATTTTGCATCTAACGACTTTCCTTTCTCAACATTCACCTTATTGGGAACCAAGTCAAGAGAAACTCCAAGAAGGTATTACCTATGCCACTTGAAGTGACGGAATTCCAGCGCATTTATAAATATAAAAGAGCACCACGTCTTGTACCCCGATTAGATGTTACGGTTAGTATTTCCATAACTCCCCCCATTGTTCATACTCAAGGTATATACTGTCCAAGAGTTTTGGTGCAAATCCTCTTTCATTTTACGTGATTATCAGGTTTAATATTTGTCATGACTCACATTTAATCACATAACACTAGTGGAAAAACTTTAATAGGTTACGGGCAAAAACAGACTTCAGGTTACGGTTTTGTTTGTAAGCTATACTGCGTCGCATATAACTTTAGGTTACAGGCGGTGAGCGTAACCTAAAATCTTACTTTAGCTTACGAGCATAAAGATGACCATAACCTAAAACCTGACTTTAGGTTACGAGCTTTGATGAATGCCAGCAACCTAAAGTCAGGTTTTAGGTAACGCGTTTGGTCTAGCAAGTAACCTATACTTTGTGTGACCTATTTACTAATTAATCTTTTTTAAGTAACGTTAAATAGATTGGCCCGTAACTTATAAGATATAATTTTTTTTGTAACATTTTTAAACAATGCATGTACCTGCAATGTACCATTACATACTATTAACTCCACATAATAACCTGTAAGTTTCATCTCAACACATCCACTATCAAACTTAATAATAAATTCCACGAGCGTCCACCAAAATACTCCCTTTTTTTTAATCAACAAACACATACCATAAATAATGAAATTAACTAGTACATTAATTTAGTACAAGGTGTAGGCTAGTAAGTAGTTGACGTGAAATGTTGAATATTAGATACCTACAATCTTTCAGTACAAAAGACAAAGAAAACTAACTTATACAAACTTATTTTACCAAATAGTTAGTTTTAAAGAACTTTGCCCATTGTTCTCGAAGTTCTTTCATTTCTTCTTCATTGTATGACTCACTTCTTGGCACATAATCCTTCAGAAAAAGTAAACAAAAGCAATAAATAACTTGAGATAATAGAGAAAATAAATTAATAACATGAGATACAAGTAAACAAAAACAATGAGGGGATACAACATTTGATGAGTTTTGGTTCATTTTCTGTTCTAAGGATTCCCATAAACCTACAAACAAAAGCAAAACAAAACATAAATTAAAGGATCATTTAAACTAAAATCACTATTTACTAACCTCTTTTAGCTCACCTTTGCAATCTCCATGTCCAACAACTACTTCTTACATAAAATTTCTTGATGTAGTATCCACAGTCAAAGCCACCCTTTTGTTGAGGGAACTGCATGTTGAAATATTATTTAAGGTTACAACGTATCAATGTTGATGTTGTATATAAAGAATTCAAAGTTCTTTCTTATATATTGACAAACCTCAATCCATTTATATTCTAACTTCGGTGGCATCTTTTGCAGTGCCGGTCCTTTGACGGTTGATTTATAAAACATGTATGCAATTAAATCATTTAAATAATAAAAATTACAAAATATTATACATATATATATATATATATACACACATAATAATGTGAGTATAACACACTTTCACTTAATATCGAAAAATGTTCATACAACATAACCAACGACGTGGGTCAGGACCTCGAGCGGAAGAGGGTCAAACACGTATCCCGATCCTAGTGACATGTCTACTACAACAAGAACCCAATTGCCACTGCATAGGACATAAAAGTTTGCATTAAAACACGGAATATTACTTTAATATTATGTTTTAGTTAACGAAATTATTGAGGACTTACCAATGAATGAATGGTGCCAAAAAAAAATTGGGAATTTGTTTTCCTTTTTCAACTTCACTCATGACAACATCTTTTTCACATACTTTTGAACCCTAACAACATTTCGATCGATTTCAGTGCCGGCTATTCGTTGGGGGCACAAAAACTTGAAGTTCTTCATATCAAAAAGGCTTACGAAATCCTCAATCAAGAACCTAAAACTCAAAAACAAACACATAAATAAAAAAAATCAACCTTTGTATAGCATGATGCTTAGTTATTAAGTAAAATAGGGGATGAAATAGCTTAGTCTTACATCATATACACTTAGATCAAGGAAACATTAGCGCACGCTCCTCTGAGGAACTCACCCACATATTCTTTTGTGACCCAAATTTCCGCCGCCCCATTAACAAAGTAATAGGTTTCATTTAATGAAACACAAATGATGTGGGTATCCCCACCTACAACCCGATAGCACAGTAATTCACATTCTTCACTAAGATTGTGACTCATTTCCTCACCAATGAAGTTGTCGATTTCAGCACAAGTTGATCCTTGAGACTTAGGACCACAGCTAGAAACATGTTCTCGACTTTGATGTGTGCCTTTCTTATTGGCCTTTGGTGATGGCTCCACCTTGTTACCACAAAATATAAGAAAGGTTTTATGAGTTAATTAGTGACTAACTAAGTTAGTTTTCATAGGTAGTTAATGATTAAAAAACCGAGTGCCTAAGTGTCACATTGAGTGTGAAAATTAGGGAGTACATATAGTCAGTGAGTGACTGGGTCAATGACTGACTAAGCGAGTAAGTCAGTGACTGACTGATTCACTGATTAACTAAGTGAATGGTTTAGTTAGTGAATGAGTGATTGAGTGATTGAGTGAGTGTGAGTGAGTAATTAACTTACTCAATCAGCGAGTGGTTTAGGAAGCTTATGCAGAAACTATAAGGGCTGCTTTATTGAACCAAGAGCCCACAAAGCAATTCTCCTACAGTCACTCATCCAATGTCATTGATAAGTGCAGGCAACTGGCAGTCCCTTGGCCAGGCCATGCACAGATGAAGATCATCCGGAAGAATAGACAAGCTAATGCAGCAACAAACCTATTTAAAGCAGCCCCATTTGAAAGCAGGGGTAAACAAAAATGGACGACTTTCGAGTTTGGATTGCTTGTTGATATTAATCAGCCTTTTGCAGGTTTGGATGTTATTCTATCTTATGATGAATTATCTTGTTGTTATAGGCCTAGCACCATGTACTCCCTTGACTTTGTTTATTGATGTTTAGTTAATAGTTTATGCTGCATTTATATCAAAAAGAAAAGCATCACTATATCGCAAACTCAGCTGCTCAGGTGGTTTGGTTTATTTATAATCAGCTAGAGCAGACCTAGTGGGTCAGTTAGACCATAGTTTACAATAATGGCATACAACTCACACTAGACAAAAGGAAATTCCGCATGTGAAACAAAATTAGAATGGGATACAGGGCCTGATATATTATGTACTTACACAAACATGGGGTATAGAAATGATAAACCAATAATCATCATATCCTTGAAAAGGCAACACAATTTACAAGCATTATTTTGGTGGGGAGTGAGTGTGAGCGAGTAATTAACATTTGTTAGTTCAAATTCGATCATTACCCTTTAGGGAATTTATTAAAAAGCTCACATTTTTATAAACATTTTATTTTTACAAATATTGGAACCATTTTTCTATGAAGATGATGACAAATTAAGTTTTTTTTAATAAGATCCAAACATATATGTTGGAGCAAATCTAATAAAGTACTTCTGTACTTAATCGAAACAGTATGCAACATTTCAAACAACTCTGGGCAGGAATTCCATTTTAGTCATTTTAGCTTATATTTATGGGGGCATAGGGAAGTTTCACTACCAAAGGTAGAACAATATGTCTAGCTTGGCTACAAAGTTTCTTTTAGATTTATATTTTGGAAACTCATGATCAGTTCATACATACCTTTGTAAGGAATATAACAACCAAAATCACAGCATCTAAAAACTCTTGAAAAATCAAATATTTTGATCCACAAAATTAAAACAAGAAAAAGAACTTGGAAAAAAAATATGTGTATATATATATTTAGTGAGTGACTAAACGAGCAAGTACCTGTTCCTCGAATATTATCAACTCAGCAGGCCATTGCACAAAACCTTTTCCTGCGTCACCGACAGTCTTGGTACCATCATACAAGGGTACAGGGAGTGCAACTGATCTGTGCTCATCGTAAACATTATCTATGCTGATCCGATAATGGTTTGGAAGCGTACTAAAGTTATGAACAACTTTTTGAAGCATGGGATGTACCGTGCCATCGACAATGACAACTAAGTTTCCTGAGTTATCCTTATCTTCAACTACATGACGACACTTTTTTGGTACCTACATTTAAAAAAACTCACATTAAACTTTGGCAATGCTCTGTGATTAATGTAGTAAACTTAGCCTAATAAAATATACATCATAAAAGAAAGTTGGACCTTGACTACTTGTGGTTCTGGTTCATTGAATTAGATTCCTTGCTTGTATGTAAGCTTATTCGGAGTCGTAAGTAAGGACAAATATTGTTGCACTTCGGTCTCAACTCTTTCCTTTAAACTTTCTTGCAGCCTCTCCTCGAACTTCATCTCCCATTCAGCAGTCACGCTTGCTCTAACCTCCTCCAATTCTTCAAGGGAATATCCACCTTGCATTGAATTTTTACCTTTTCGATCCACTTTAACAAATGCTTTATCATATCCTACACCCACCCCAAGCCTATTAACAACCTTTACATATCCTCGGTGATCTTTTTTTGCCAAATGCCTTGGCCAATGCATCAAAACCATCGTTGTTGTTACTCGAGGAAGCTCCATCTTCTTTTTCATTTCTCTCTTGCTCTCAATATTCCATCTGCAAAAATTAGGACCATTAGTTGCTTACATAATAACAAAAAAAAAGCTACTACACTATTTCTACAATATACGTTTGTATATCACTTACAACTTTCTTCCCAACACGAGCTGTTTCGGACTTGTTCGGATCAACTTCATAGTTCCCATATTTTGTTTTCCTCATATGTGCTAGGAACCATTCAAGTGGCCTAGCGTCTACACTGTCACTCACAATGCTACTACTCTCCCCACTGAGGTTGCTTGTTGAAGTGGACAACTTCTGTTTGTCGAACCATTCTTTGCTACTCCTTGCATAGGGTTTCGGCCCTAATCTATGCCAATGAATGTTAGATGTTGCACTTTGTTTGGCCCTTGCACTTTTTTCCTATTCGTATAATAAACAATGAATTAACAACATTTCCTCACATCAAAGTATATAACACAACATTATCTTTGTACCTATATGAATAAAATTAGCACGTTTTGCACTTTTTGCCTATTTGATGTCATCAAATGAATAAAATTGTACCTTAAATTCCGATGACTCAATGTGCTTAACGAATTTCGTCCAATGATCCTCCGTAACCACCCCCTCATACAACTCCCAAGGCTTCAAGTTTGCATTGGGGCTTCCTTCTTTAGGGGCTTTTGTCCTTGTCACAAAACGAGCAACCAACCAACACTTCCACGTTCGAAATCGAGCATCAACGGCTCCAAGGAAGTTTTGCTTCCTTGTACCTTTAGGATCAACAATGTGGAACTTGCACTGTACACATGCAGGACATAGTAAAAATTTCTCATTGAGTGGTCCGTCTGGATTTGAAATCTCACCATTATAATCAAGTAGAGGGAAAGAAAGACATACCTTAGTCTCCTCCCACATGTTATCCTTTTGTGCTTGCTGAACATCACTCCAGTTCGCAATGTTGATGTCAATCTTATGTGAACATCGGCCAACATGTGTCCCGTATTGTTGTGACTATTCTCCTACAGGCAGATCATACGCATCGAACTCAAGGACCATGGGCATCTTGGTTTGTACTCTTTTCGTTGGACCTCTCCCCCTTTTTGCCTTTTCTGGTGGGTGCTTAATTTCTGCACATAGTAAATGGAACAATTTCAAATTTAATTTACATTTTTAAAATCATTTAAGAAATTATTCGTAATTAATTAATACACATAACATGGTGAAAGTCAAATAATCAATAAACTTTTGTATTATCCTCCTGTTGTATTATACTTTTCATGTTGAACACATTCGAAAGACAAACAAAAGAAACACACCTTCCGCATTTTCCTATTGAGGTTGTTCTATGTCACGCTCTTCGGCCATTGACATACCAACAACAAGTGGAAAATATTGTAAAAGGAACAAAAAAATTAGTCTTGTATCGAATATACATATTTCAACAAATTTCATCATAAGTCAAATTATACATATATCATAAGCTAATAAACTTCATCATACACCAAAGCTCCATCTCATCATTAGGCTAATGGTGAAAATTATGCCACAGTAAATGAAACATGAAGCTAAATAGGTAATCAATAAACATCATGAAGCTCTCTCATGTTTTAATATACACCAAAATAAACTTCATCAATAAAGTAGTGAATTAAATTCAATAGATTCATTATATATTTTACAATAAACTAATGAATAAAGTGAGATAAACGAAACTTACAACTACCTCATTATTAGACATCAACAACATTGCCTTCTTCACGATCATACACTTCATCATCAACAATATCTTTTCCATCCCCTAAAGGATTTATCGCACTATAAACAGATGGTGTATCATCAAACTTATCATAATCTTCCTCATCTACCACTTCATCAACACCTACTATGTTTCTTTTCCCTTGTAAAATGATACGCCATTGCTGGCCAACATTATCTGTGATAGAACACTTGTTTTGCTTGCGAAGCTAACACAAATGGTTCATCCGTCTCACTGAATCGGGTTGAGTCCACCAAAGTCATCCCTTCCTCACTTAATTTGCAACCACGTCGATTGTCTACCCACTTACATATAAAACATGGTATTTTAAAATCAAAATAATCAAGCTCCCATATTTCATCGATAACCCCATAATAAGATTGTGTTGCATCAATTGGTCTAGTATCCTTCGAAGTTGAATATTCTGTAGAAGATGCAACAACGACAACACCACTATTTCGTTGAACACCCTTGTCATCTTGGCATTTGGTGGAAAAGCAAAACCCATTAATATCATAACCTTGGAAAGAAGAAACAACAGATTGAGGACCCCTTGCCAGACATGCAAGTGTATCAGAGATATTAGAATTAGGCACATTCATCGCCAAATAAACTTGGTTTTGAAACCACTCGGCAAAAGTCCAGTCGTGCTCTTGCATTACCATAAATAAAACATGCACTCAACTTACCTTTGACAACCTTTTACCTGTACATGGACTCAACTAAATTAATTATTATATATAAACTTATGGATCCTTCATCGAACGGGTTTCCTCCTTAAAAATCATCGCCCTATTGGACACCAACTTGGGAGCAACTCCAAGAAGGTAATACTATGTCACATAAAGTGACAGATATCCAGCGCATTAAAAATATAAAAGAGTACAACGTCTTGTACTCCAATTAGAAGTCATAGATCAATGTTCTATACGACTTCCCCCCATTGTTCATACTCAAGGTATATACGTTCCAAAAGTTTTGATACAAGTCCTCTTACACTTTATGTGATTAACCGGTTTAGCAATGTTATGACTCACATACAACATCACATAAAGACATGCATCAAATCAAGAAAGCCATATTAATTATCTTCGATTTAAGGTGATTCAAAATTAATCTCATGTGTGTCCTTTAATTAAACTGAACTTCTTTTACCACACATTAACTGTGAGTGACTAATTACTTACTTTCTCCTTGACCACACATTAAACTTTGAGTGGCAAGATGTATAAAATAATTGCTCATAACTTCTTTTAATCATGTGAATAAAAATTCACAACTACCTTTCTTGTTGATTAAGTAACTAACCAACTTAAAATAAACTTCCTTCCTTTATTAATAAACTATTGGCCAAATTAAACTGATCATAACATTCCAATTTAATCTTATAAAAATTTATATTACTATTTAACATGGAATGTCATTATACTATAAAAGTCATGCTTCTAATAAACTTGTCATGCACATAAATTCATGATTCAACAAGCATAACAATATTTCATACGATCAAGGATCATCCAAGCATGAAATCTAGTTCCTGTGTTTGTCATTAGTACATACGTACCTTGTATAAATAATGGTGCTCCACAACAACTTCTAGAAGTGGACTAGTTCAAAGTCTCCTACATAAGGATAAACTGAAACTAAATTAAAACCTTGTTGACTAAGTTCTACAACAACTATATAGTAACTTTTATATTGGAACTTGTCCAAAACATTCCTTATATACTTTACTTTTCTATTGTATGATTACTTGGTTTTCGGGACTTATTTGTGCTTTATAAAACCTTAATATAAAATTTTATGCCACTTTAGAAAAGCGGACAGCAATATCAAATTACCAAAACTCCTTGAAAACTTCAAAAACAACATAAATCAATCATACAATGTATTCTTTTATTCATATGATCAATTTATGCTAATTACATACTTTAAAAGCTTAATTACTCAGTTTATAAAATCTGGACAACATGTTAAACATGCTTAAAATAACTTTTAAACTTCATAAAACATACCATAAATTATAAGTAACATCATAGAATTAATATGTGATCATACTAGCATAATGTGAACACTTAAAACTTACTTTAACTTGTTTTTATAAAAATTTCAGATTTATTTATTATCTTTAAAGTCATGAAAAGCTCATAAAAACATCATAATTTCGTGGCAAAACTCTTCTACAATCAACTAACATAATTATGAAACCAATCTATGCTTTAGAATAATTTTTCATAAGCCAAAACATGTTCATAATATTTATTCAATTGAATTTCATGATTATAAATTTTGGACAGCAATTTATTTTATTTTCAAAACCTTTAAAATCAATCTAAACTTCATAAACTCATCATAAATTCACACAATAAAAATTTATGATCATAGTATTTTGAAGTTTAAGTCATAAAAACTCATAAAAATCATTATTTTCATAATTTATAAACCCAAATCTAAAATTTCATGAACAACAAATTAATTCATGCCTTAAAATAAATCATAACTTTATTAAAACATGATTAAAACTTATAAAAGCATGATTAAACATAAATATGAGCATGAATTTACAAGATTGAATCAAAAAGACAGAAGGAGACTTTTTTTATATAAAAGTCCTGAAAATACCAGAAGGGGAGGAGTAGAGCCGCCGGTGGTCCGGCTGGTGATGCACGGTGGCTCCAGCTGGGCGCGGGTGGCTCCGGTTGGGCGCGAGTGGTGTCCGGCGAGGCACAGATCCCAAGAACGAAAGATTTTTTTTCTTTTTTTTTCGAAAATCAAAAGTGCAAAATTTTTTTTTTCGGAAAAACACTTCTCTTTTTCTCTCTAAATTTTTGGAATCCTAATGACAACTTATGAGCATGAAAATTTGGGTTTTAAAGGGTATTTATAGGCCCCAAAGTAGGATTTGAAAAGCCCATACTTATCCTAATAAATAAAAATTACCTTTAGGTCCTTGCCTCAAAATAAATTGGGAAAGCCTTGAAAAACTTATTTTTAGAAGCCTTTTAAAATTTTTACAAACATAAAATATTATTTATGAACACAAATAATTATTTTTAATTAAAACTTATTTATTTTATTTATTTAATTATTATTAATTTCTTTTCATTTAATATTCTTATTGAACATAATTTTTCAATAAAAAAATTAAAATTATACGAATAAAATACAAAAATACTTTCTTAAAATACGTGAAGATGTGGGGTATTACATACACCCTAAGCCTAAAGGGTTCATCAACTTATTAGCGAAATAAGTTGACTTAGGCAAATCAGCTGTAAACATATCCATGAAGGTTTCCAACAACCAATCAAAGCTCTCATTAGTCCACCCACTCTTAGATTTAATGTTAAACAGGTTGCAGACAACTTAGAATACTTAGAAGAACTAGAAACAGGTGTCTCCACAACCTGTTTCAAATCATCCAATATCTTTGGTTGATCGTTCTCATTGTCACCCATCGTAGCCATCATATCCTCCAATTCATTTTGAGGAGCTTCTATGGGTTCATCATCATTGTTCATATCATCCCCAACAACTTGATTATTCACTTGAATTTCATTGGTTTCCACAGAACTCACCTTTTCACCATGGTAGTACCAAACTTGGTAGTCATTTGTAAACCCAATACTCAACAAATGGTTTTCAATAATCTTAACATCGTCCCATCTCTTTATATTATCACAATCACAACAAGGACAAAAGATTAACTCCTCCTTTGAATCCGAACGATATTTCAACGCAGAGTTACAAAATTCCAAAACCCCATCAAGATAGGCACATTGCCAACGGTCACCGTACATCCAAGTACGATTCATATCCAGTAAAAAAAAAATGGTGATGCAATTCATTAAGAAGAATAAATCATTGTATGCTTGGTCAAATAACTCAATTATGATGACAGAGATTATAGGTTGATCCACATTGCAGAAGACAATGGTTGTTAGAGTTAGTAATATACAGCAAAACAATAAATCTCTGATACTCGACAACAATAAACAATGTTGTGTCTCATAGAGCAATGTGTCTCATGGAGCAACAGAGTCCAAGAAGCAGAATAAGGGTTTTTGGTAGTGCCATACTGCATGTAGAAACAAAATGCTAAAAGGCTTAATCTATGATATATAATACTCTCAACTCGAAATATGCCTTTAAGAGTCTTAAACACCTATTTAGAGGTCTACAAGAACTTAAACATATTTTTCAATTTATTGTAGTTTTCTTCGGTGTACACTTTCAAGGCTACACAATTTATAGCTAGAGCTAACAATGCTCTCTTACAGTCTCACCTCCATTCCCTTTTATCTGTCTTTTATCCCTTCTTGCACAATTCCAAAAACACCATTGTATAACAAATTTGCTGGTGGTAAGTTATGCCAGAAATTATTGTGCTATAGGTTGTCCTAGAAAGACCAACCACCATTTTGTCCCCAAAAGAATGAATGAGTGGAGAGGGAAGACAGTTGAATGCACATCTATGTATGCATTGAAAGCAAGCACACGGTATCCAGAATTACCAGTTTCCATGAGTCAGCTACAAATTCAACTAAACTTTCAAGCCAAAAATACTCTGTTCAGAAGATAAATAAATCACCAAACACACCTTCCTTGACCTTAGTGAAGGTTTAAGACTTTAAGTCAACAAAGACAAATATATTATGCTTCACTTTCACCACAACTTAGTGTGACAAATTGACAACTTATATACTCCGTACGCAATTACATACTTGGATCCGATAATATTAATAGGATAGGAAGGGAAAGAAAATGATGAGGAGAAGGGAAATAATTAATATGATAGTAGTATTGGAAAAGAAAGGTGTAGTAAGTGAGGTGAGGTCACAACTACAAGTTAGTGAGTGCAACAGAGAAATGTCAGAACTACTAACACTCTTTCGTCTTTGATTTACTATGGTAAAAAATAAAAGGTGTTGTAGCTTTGTAGTTTAACACAGCATAAATTTTTGTTTCTGATATGTTTTGTTCTTCATTTATATTGTGCTACTTTTGCATGCTACTGCCTACTAGTATAATCTTTGATGAAAGAAAACCATGTGCATGAGTTATGCTATAACTTTGGAAATGCACTCACTCTCAAAATTATTGGACTTACTTTTAAATATTATACATTTATTACGGAGTACTAGTTCTCATTCTCCATGATATATATTTTCTTTATTTTTTTTTTCAGGTCTAATTAATTAAACTCCTATATTATTATCATCACCCAAAAAAAGCCACATAAAAAGCAACTTAAGAAAGGTTAAAGGTTCTCTAATGCATGACCTATGACATTTGTAACAAAATTAGATAAGTGTCTTCAGGATTATGATTAAACATGCGACACAAGCCTAGAACACTTCATGAGCTTTCAAATGAAACAAAAACTTATAATAATAATTATAGACATGCCGAATACAAGAATATGAATGTATCATAGTCGTATTTATCCAAAAATCAAGTGAAGAGGAAATCGATATAATTAACCAAAGATGCTCACCATTCACAACAAATAAGTAAATTTTTGAAATGCAACAACAGTGAAATGAATGATTTTTGAACACTTAGATTGGTTTGTAAGGTTTTTTTATCTATACTCACGAAGCTCAATTGATTTTGCAGATCAAATACTACGATACGTGAGAGAGCAATGACCTTGTAATTACGTTTTCAAAATACAATCATTCTCAATGTTGACAGAAGCACTTGCATCAACTGGAAAAATCTGTATTGAATCGACAGAATTTTCTGCTGGAGGTTACCAATGGTAAATGTCTCACATCATCCGCTTTAACTTACCAATACTTAATTGTTTTATTAGTTATTTCCGGACTCCTAAAAATTGGGTTACTAGCTAACTTAATCTTTGTTATTGTTTTATTATCAACGGTGTAATATATGTATATCCTCACTCATAAATACCTTAAATGCCTCGTAATCAAGTCCATTAAAACTAAAACCAGAAATCAAAGCATTCCAAGATACCACTTCCCACTCAAGCATTTCATCGAACACCGAACTTGCAAAGTCCATACACCGAATTTTCGAATAAAAATCAATCAACCCAGTTTTTACATATACATTTCCATCATACCCAGTTCTAATAACAACACCATGAATCTCTTTACCTAATTTTACACCATTAGCAGCTGAACAAACTTGAATTATAAACAAAAATACCCCAAATAACATCAGAAATACCCCAAATTTTACAACTTCTATAAACAGAAATAACATCATTGTATAAACCCAATTCGCAAGTGAATAAAATATGCCTAAGTTAATTCGCAACTTAATTCACCACAATTTGCAGAAATTATAAAAAGTAGAAATAAAAAATAAAAAAAAAAAAAACAAAAAAAAAACCCAATTTTTTCCCAGATTCAGTTTGAAGAAAAAAAAAAGAAAACAGAGATTAAGAGCTGTCACCAGTGATCGGAGCGACGGAGCAGCAGTCGTGGTGCACTAGTCGTGGACTAAAGGAAGAAGAAGAAGCGCGTGTTTGTCAAAAATATTGGCGACGGAAGAACTGAAGAATGAAAAAAAATGAAATCAACAAATTAAACTCGAACTTGACGAATTTGATGTTGTTTTTGCGAATGTAAGATGAAGAAAAAAAAGGTAAGAAGAAGGTGAGACAAGAAGAAGCAGCATTTTTTTTTTCTTTTTTGGAAAGAGAAGAAGCAAGAAGACTGATTAAAATACTAACTGACTGCATGATACAAAGACTTTAGGTTACGGGCAATTAAAAGTCCGTTACTTATACAAAAACCGCCAAAAAAAAAGGAAGTTTAGGTAAAGGGCATTTGTTAGCCCATAATGTAAACCATTTTAGGTTCCGGGCAAAACTGAGCCTGTAATCTAAAGTATGAAAAACGGGATTTTAGGTTACGATTTTCACTTTGCCCGTTAGATATAAGAGAAAAGTTACGTGCAGTTACTCAGCCCGTAACCTATAAGGGGTTACCTTTGACGATTTTTCTACTAGTGTAAGAACATTCAAAACAAACAAGCATCATACATTATATTAATTATCTTGACTAGTGGAAAAATGTCTATTAGTAACGCTTCATTAGTATCATTTCTAAAAAAAAATGATACTAATGCTTCTCTATTAATATCATTTCTAGAAAAAACGACACTAATATATCTTCATTAGTGTCATTTTTACACAAAACGATACTAATAGGACCTATAAAAAATCAAAACCGAGCTATTAATATTGTTTTTAATCAAAAACGATAGTAATGGGAGTATGGGACGACTAACTTACACACGGAAGCCCACCCACTCTCATTTCTCTTTCACTGTCAACTCTCTCACTCTCATTTCTCTCAAACTCTCAAACACTCAACTCTCAACTCTCTCACTCTCATTTCTCATTTCCATTTCACTCTCAACTCTTTCATATCGTCTTCCTCTTCACTTTCATCTCTCTGGCACCGATCTTGTCTTCGCTAGGGTTTATTGATTGAGTTTTTGGAGTGGTTAGGGTTTTTGAAGTTTTTTATTTGAGTTTTTCGATTGTTAAGATTTTCGATTTGGGTTTTTCGGTGGTTAGGGTTTTCAATTTTATTTTTTTCAGCGAATAGGTTTTTGATTTAGGTTTTTCAGTGGTTAAGGATTTGGCTTTTCAGTGGTTAAGGTTTTAGATTTGGATTCCAGTGCTAAGGGTTTTCGAATTGGGTTTTTAGGGTGGTCTTGTGTTGTCGAAGATGAACAAATATGAGAAAATGAATTATAGTCATATCTTCAAAGGTAAATTATCAATTCCTGAAATTTTTTACTTAATTTGTTTTGTTTGACTTAATTTGTTTGAATTATTTGAAGTAATTTGAATTGTAAATTGAAGTAATTTGCTTTGATTTTAAAATTAAGAGTTTTCTGAACTGCAATTGTAGATCTTATGAACATCCTTAAGGACTTTAATCTGGTCGGCTTGCGAATTCACTAAATATAAGTTATTTTTAATGATTCGAGTGTTGAATGAAGCAAATTTTTGATAAAAGTAGTTTTCGCTGTCATTTTAATATCTCAATTTGCCATCTTACTTTCTCGATCTTCACTAAATTCGAACAAATTTTGATGCAGCGATGGAGGCAGCCAACAGGTGACCTCAATCGCAGCGGTAGAATTACGCAAGTGAAGATAATATGTCGTTTAGTCGAGGTGATAGTCATTTAGGGGTTTTTTTTTCAATATGGGTTTTTATTGGGAATTTTCGATCCATGTTTAATGGTGTTGTTTTCGATTTAGATTTTCGATTTGTGTTTTTTGTTCTTGTTCTTTGTTATGATTTGAGTTATTGATATGTTTAATCTTTTTCCTCCCTCTCTCTCTCTCTCTCTATCACTCTTCCTCTCATTTTGTCGATCTTTTTCCTCCCTCTTTCTCATCACTCTCACCAATATCAGTTCTCCTTACCAACTCCATCACTCTCACCACCACCATCACTGTCACTTATCCGAAAATTAGGGTTTTTAGGGTTGTCTTATTAGGTTTCTGAGGTGGTCAAAAATTAAGTTTTTAGGGTTGTCGCATTAGGTTTCAAACTAGATTTTTCGGTGGTTAAGGATTTCGAATTGTGTTTGGTGTGTGACAGTTTTAAGCAAATCAAAGATTCGTAGAAGATGAACTGATGAAAGTAAATTGTCATCATCTTTCAGATTTGGTTTTTGGTGTTGTTTAATTTTTATTTCATTGTTTGATCTACTTGTTTTTTGGTTATTTGTCCTCAATTTACTAATCTTAGTGTTTTTATGTTATTTTTTTTTAGTTTTTTTTGTTCAATTAGATGATATTTTTTGAGGCTTTTGGTTGTTACTTTGATCCTGATGCTCCTGCTATTCTATTAAAGGTATAATGTATTTTTTTTATATAACTTTTTTTTAATTCAGTATTTTTATGGTGTTTTTTGTGCCATATATTGTTGTGTTGTTGCGTGATTGTTTTGGGGTTTGATTATTTTGGTTTGCTGATGTTTTGTGTATGTGGGTTTTCATTTTTTGGTTTTGGGGGTTTATTTTTTTAGGTTTTACATTCGATTTGGATTGAATTTTTGTAAAGTTATTAGAATAGGTTGTTCATTGTTCTTTATTGCATTGAGTGAATGTTGGTTTGTTGATGAGATTATTTTGAATATAGCTTATGAGCTGGAAACAATCTTAAGTTTTAACTGGTAGGCAATTTGTGTGGTTTGTGATCATGCATGTGTCACGAATGCATGTATAAGTATAGTTATTGCTTGATGGAAGGGTAAGTTACATGTATAAAGATTTTTGCTTTCAAGACTTGAGAATTTTGGACGTTTCCAATCATAAATATTAAGGAATAGAGGAAGGATTTAAGAGATTTGTATTGTTTACACAGGAAGGCATGTCTGAGGGATTTTTTTTTTCCTGCATAATTTTTATGAGTTTTTCAATTTGTCATAGGTACTAGATCTAGATGTTTCCTTTTGTGAAACGGTGGTGGATTCTTCATCAATGAAGTGTTTTGCTGAAAATCCAAATAAGAAAAAACAGATAACTATGGTAAGCTATTCAAAGACTTCTAGTTTTTGTGATTAAATTTTGGTCATTTTTCTGTGGATCTCACTCGTTGATGTTGTGATTCTTTTCCTCTGAAGATTGCAGAACCATTCCAGAGAGGTCTCACAGAGGATATTGGGAATGGAGTTGTGAGCATTGATTAGCCTCAAAAGAAATCGGGAGATTTCTTACAAGCACAGTATAACTGGGATTTGATGGCTGCACGTTCTATATGGGCATTTTGTCCAAATAACCAAGTAAGGTTCTGGATGTTACCAAATTAGATAATTTTTCTGCTGTATTCTATTGTTTGAAGGTTGTTGCTAATCGAGAAATATTTTCACCTTCTAGGGACCTAATATACTGTTAGATGACACACTCCCTAGTGAATTTAACAAGAGCCTATTGAATGTTGTACAGGATTCTATTGTTCAAGGGTAAGCCACTGCGGCTACCTCCCTATTTCTAACGGCTACCGATATTTTTTCTTGAAATATATATATAGAAATATATATATATAGAGTAAAGATCCACTAAAAACCTTAAGTTTGCTGAAAATCGTGAAAACCACAAAAAAGGGGTACATATAAGATTTAAAGCGGTACATATTAAGATTAAAGTAGTATAGGTACATTTACAACAATTCATTTATTATTTATGAAAATGTCAATATATATTTATATATAGAAAGAGGATCATGTGAAAACTGTAATAGGTCAAAATAAACGATACTAATACCCCTTTTTCCTACTAGTGCTTGTTTATCACGTGATTCCAATATTAATTTTGGGTCCCTTATTTACTTAAATCTTTCTTTACCACACAAAAACTGTAAATGGCTAACTATTTTCTCATTAACCTTGCTATTAAAACATGTGAATATTCACTAACTTCCTTTCTTGTTGAACAAGTAATTAACCAACTTAACGACTTTTCTTTCCCTATTGACTACTAGTTAAAACCTTTGAAAATAATCAACATTCCAACATCAATGATGTAATAAAAATGATATAGAAATGGAATGTCAAACTCAATAGTCAATACATACTTTTCATGCAATCATGATGATAAGGACAGTCGTATACCTATCAAAAGTAACCTACTACCCTAATTATGTAGACAGGGAAGTAGGGATCGTATCCACAGGGAAGCAAGTAATTCTACTAATTCTAAAAAGTCACTTTGCCGTAAGGGGCCTTTGAATATTGGGTTGAGACTAAAAATTTAACTAGTACTAGGAATGAATCGATTAAGAAAAGAAATCTATAACTAAACGTAGGACGTCGGATCACCATAGATCAACAAATCAATTGCACACGATTGATTAACGGATTATTAGTTTTCTTGAATTAAGGCTCACTAATTCTCTCGAATTTAGTCTCCTTCAAAACTCCTCTAATGGCTCTCACTCACTTAGACTCGTTTTGCCTATTGTCCTTATGATCTAATTGTGGTAATCTTACCTCTCAGTATCGATTTCAACAATATTAGACTAACAATTAAACCTAGCCAGTACTTAACGGAAAGCAATATAAATTGACAACAGGAATTCAAGAACATTAACAATCAAATTAACAATTATGAACAAAACATCAAGAATGATCCATAGATCCCCTAGCCTTAGAGGGAAAACTACTCACACATAGTTGAAATTACGGAAACTAAAGCGATAATAGAAATCAAAACTATAAACATGATTGAAACTATTAAATTAACAATAATTATAAAACTAGAGCTAAACATGAAACCACTAAAACTAAAAACATAAATTAAAACTAGAATTAAACATGATTAAAAGAAACAAGAATTAAAGATTGAAGAAAACCTAAACTTTATTGAATTGAATGATTGGAAGAGTTCTACAACTTAGGGAGAAAATTAGGGCTAAACTATGTTTCTATGAATAATAAAACGTAATTAGGTTTTTTGGAGTACAAAACAATAAATACTAAGCCTACACAAAGCAAGACTGCCTGGAAAAACGCCCTTGGAGCGGCCCGCCGGGGGGGGGGGGGTTCTTGCCAAACAACCCTCACCCGGGCGCTTTGCCTCGACCCGGGTGGGGAGCTCCTTTTCTTTGTTTTTTTTGGTTTCTTTGCTCGTTTTCCTCTTAATTACTTCGTTAATTCTTCTTTAATACTCCTAATCCTTAGTAAATCTTCCCAAATGACTTCAACTCTTCACTAACTTCTTCAAGTGCTTCAAAAGGCTCGTAAAACAACAATAAATCATTGATTCCTGTAAAATCTTATAAAAAGCACAACAAACACTCGAAATAGCAAAAGTTAGTAGAAATGGCTCAAAAGAGCTGCATTAAAGCTAAAAATCAATCGGGATCGGGGGTAAAATACATGTCAAATATTAACTTATCAAACTCCCCCAAGCCAAACCTTTGTTTGTCCTCAAGCAAACAACTAAGCAAACAATGACTTCACCCCTTTAACTTCGCAAAACAAAATCAACTCAAGCAATTCCGAGCATGTAAGTTTCTCAACCAAACCATCAAAATTCTTAACCGCCATCCACTTAGATCAAAATCAATAAGCCAGCATGTAAGAAATAGAAGCCGATAGCTAGAATAGCTCACTCGGTGTCACTCCACACATAAAATTANTGGTGTCACTCCACACATAAAATTGAGCATAAATAATGAAGCTCACCCTTAATCCCCAACAAGAATGCAAATGCAATAAGTGTTTAGATGCAAATTTTGGGAACCCAAACCCATATCTCACACCTCATGTAAGGGTTTAAGGGTAGTCACTCAATCCTAATATGAAAGTCGACTCGAAATGCAAGTAATACTCACTAGCTTTGGCAATAGACTCACTTCACAAGAACTAAAAACATGTACGTGTCGATCAAAAAGGTCTTTATAAGCTTGTAATGTAGCTAGGGTGATGGATAGGATAAAATTTGGGATAATGTAGTGGTGGTAAATGCGGGCTATACGCATATAACAATCAAAGAACATCATCGATGATGTTCAAGCATTAACATTCATAAATAAACCCATTCATTCATTCATAAAATCAATCATAAGCTCAATCTCATCTAAATATCTCATTCCAGCATCCATTACTCATTCAACCATTCTTTTGTTCAATCATTTATTTATATAGTAGTCTCATTCAATCATTTATTTTATATAGTGTTCTCATTCATAACTCATACATAAACAAGCAAAATTCATTCACAAGCATTCATATATTCATCATTCAACCAACATCACAGCAATAGCCACAACAACACAACCGCAGCCACAACAACACAACAATAGACTATATATATTTATGTTTTGCTGACATAATATCTCCATCAGGGAAGTGGTTACGATCACCCACCATTCGAGTTAGGCTACTTCAACAGGTTTTTAAGCCTGGAGCAACTCAAACCTCAATGATGTTGACCATGGTCATCACTTGATCTTCATCATTTGGAAAATTAGTGTCTGAAAGAAAAGGACTCATTTTCTATCAAGCAATTGTCGGACTATAAGGGACTCGATCATCATTCAACAATTGCATCACCATAGATGCAATTGTTCTCTCTCTCTCTGTCTCACAGAGACTATTATTCTCTGTCACTCACTCTCTCACCTTACTCAACTCACTCAGTCACTCTCTCACTGACACAGATTGACTAGAGATCGTGGCTGCTTCACAGTCTGAACAACCTCTATATGGAACCCAAAGCTGCTTCCTTCTGACAAGCTGGGATAAAAATTTCAAAGCAAAACATTGTTGAATAAATAGCATACACAACTCAGAGACAACCAAGAGAAACAGAGTATACTAAAAAATCATATCGTATCATATCAAGCATTCAGGCAAGCCATTAGGACGCATTACCTTGTCATTGACTCCTTCAGTGAATTTACTAACCTCAACCTGCATTCTATAGTAAAGAAATCATCTTCAGACAGAACGTGTTTGATATTTGCCCTCACGCTAAATTCACCTCTTTAAACTTTACTACTTTATGCAAATCAATAAACATCAATCATAAGCTCTATCTCAACTTGTAAAAGATGTACTTTGACTAAATATTAACTAAAGCTCTTTACTACTGTATACTAAATAGATTAATAGTTTACATAGTATCATGAGTTCTTAACAAAGTGTACTATACTCTAACTTTCTTTCTAATCCAAAGTACAAAACTATTATTTAACAACATATAATTCTCTACTAACAATACAAATACCAAATTACAGCATCACTTTGAATATGCAAAGAATCTTAGTAAACAACATTGCATACATCGAAGCATTGTTAATCAATAGTTCTTAACAACATTTTAATCTATTCATCATAAATCAGGATTATTAATTGTTACTACTACTATTATCCATCTTCATCTTGTGGTTTTTGAGAAGGATAGAAGAAGCAACAACATCAAAAGCATTGTTAGTCAATTCATATTAAATTATTCATCTTCACAGTATAATCGATTGTTTTATTTGTTATTTGTACAATGCTAGATATCTTCATTACTTACTTATGTAGGTCAAATTAAGCAAAGTGATATATGTGATTCAATACACCAAACACAGAAACAAACACAACCATGCTCCACCTAAGAATCAAACCAGAAACACGGAAGCAAAGCACAAAACACCAACAGCAGACAACTAAACACCAGATTTAAAACCACAATCACATCAAATCGAAATAAGAGTTAAACCAAATCCAAACCACGTCCACAATCAAATCGAAAAACAAAAAATAGAATCAATAAAAACAACAAAAACAAAAATTAGAATCAAAGGATAAATTAAACAAAAAAAACTAACTTGAAAAAAATCCAAGCCCTCAAATTCGAAGCCTTGAAACCCAAAAAAATCTATCTACATGGACTCGTGTAAAAAATTGAACTAACTAAGAATTAGAGAAATTACCTCGATCTACATGGAACTCGTGTCAAAAATCGAAAATAACGAAGAAAATAAGAGAAATAACAAGAATGGAAAAAAATCGATAATGCAATTACAAGAATGAAAAAAAAATCGAAAATAAGGAAGAAAATAAGAGAAATTACCTCGATCTACATGAAACTCGTGTCAAACTCGCCCAAAAATTGACCCAAAAATCGCCCAATATTCATCTTAAACACGCCCAGAAATCGACCCAAAAAACCAGTACCTTATTTATTTTAGTGTGAAATGGGAGGGACGAGAGTGATAGTGTGAGAGTGTGAGATGATTTTAGAACGAGATTGAGAGAGAAAGACAGATCTGAAAGTTGAGTAGAGTAGAAAGAGAGAGTCGCGCGAGTAGAGTGAGAGTGAAATAGAGTGATTTTAGGTTAGGGTTTCAATTGAGGGAGACTTATATATGGGGAGGGTGTTGGGCTTGGGTTGTTTTAAGTAGGGCCTGATTTTTTTCATTTGCTGCGGGTCTAATAAAATTATAACCGCAGCAAATAACATAAATAATTTTGATTTATTATTAAAAAAAAATCTAACTCATTTGCTGCGCATCATAAATAACCGCAGCAAATGATGCGCAGCAAATGTGTTTTTTTGTACTAGTGATCAACATCTCCAACATTCAACTCCAACATCAAACTAATTCTCATGGAATCACATCACACCATAAAACTTTACACTTCAACTACTCCAAATATCACAAGCTTTTCTTTTTCAACATTTTTTCAATTTTTTTCAACTCTTTTTTTTCATTTTCTTTTCTTTTTTTCAACTTTCAAATTTTGTTTTTCTCAATTTAGGCTCACGACTCTTAATGATATGTCAAAGACAACATCATCACACATACATAACTAGGCCAATATAAGATGTATAACATTTCAATTCTTCATTAAAAACTAGCCTAGACATTGGTATGAAGAGTCTTAATGTAAAACCTATTATTAAACTTTAACAACAACCATTTCACAATTTTCCAATCCTCCAAAACCTCTAATAAATGCAAAACAAAAACAAAACAACTCCCCAACTCCCTCAAGCAAAGCTTGGGCGTATATCAATTGATTAGAACAAGACCAAATAGGGTTGTAATGTTGCTAAAATGCAAATGAACGGTAAAAAGCTCAAAATGAGGACCAAGGGAAAATTTGTGAAGGAAAGCCTAAAATCTAAAAGCTCCTAAAAGAAATGGATGCCTTTTATCATTCACGACATGTAACACACCAAAGCCAAGCTACTAGAGTCAAAAGCCAAAACACGGATAATACAAGCACTATGAACTAAGCACACACGAAAAGAAATAAGCATATAATAATGCATGCGGCTCAAATCCTCCCGTGAACACAATTCCAGCCTCTACTCCACACATGGTTATAGTGGCAAGATCATAAACTGTTTCAAGCTAAGTCAAGCTCAAGTCCAAGTTGGCAATTCCAAAAACATAACTCATCACTTGCCCAAATCCATCGAAAACCTTTTAAATAAAATGCGGGGCACGGGGAAGTCACCATTCACAAAGTTTCATCAAACAATTCAATCAATCAATCAACTAAAGTTACTACTAAAAGCGAAGCAAAAATCTTAACTATGAAAGCAGTACATTTTTTTGGTCATATGTAAACTCCTACTTCTAACAAGTAGTACAAACCATATGACTAATCCAAATAAAGCAATAAAAGCTACACTAGAAAGCAATAAAAACTAAACTAAGAAAGCAATAAAGTTACCTCCCCCAAGCCGGACTCAACAATGTCCTTATGCTGAAGGAAGTAAGGGACTCCTCTCAAACAGAATTTCTGGGGGAAAGTGTCAGTGTCCTCACTGGCATCATCATCATAATCACCACCACCTCCAGCTCCCCCTGCTCCACTAATCCCCTCTCTATGGTTGAAGGTATACCATGAAGGGTGAGGGCCAGTAGAAGGCACTACGCAAACATAGTGGTTATAGATGGGGTACATGGCAAGAGGGTGGTCTTGCTCAAAAGTGTCGAACTGCTGCATAAACTGCTGCTGCTGTAACTGGAAGTTGTTGAACTGGTGCTGCAGCTAGTTCATCTGTATCTACCATGAGGCAGGGTCCATAGGGGGCTACTGGGGCACGAACTGTGGAGACTGACTCGGCCCGCTGTGTCCCGAGGAACTTGCAACACGACCATCTAAAGGCATAGTATAGGATTGCTGATCAGGCAGCAATCCCTTCAATGAAGCATTAGGGAGAAGAACAGAAACTCCCCTAGATGGTCCTATGTACCATCTAATACGCCCCCCCTCCGTTAACTCTAACCAATCACATTGGCTAAGGTAAGGGGCACCCAAGGTGCGGGACCCCACAGCAGGGGTCCTGCCATACTCAAAGTTGGCCTTGTAGTACCTGCAAACATATGTCAGTAGGCCACCAAAAACAATGTTGTTAATGGTTGGTTGGCTAAATCGATCAATACATGCATAAGTCTTGCATTGAGTATGTAAATGCATAGCAAACAGATGAGGAAGATGAAGACGATAGGGGAAAGAGTGTTTTACCAAGTGCCTCCATAGGCACCACATTTTTCTAGTATGAACCTCATGCTGTTCATACCGACCGAATATCGTCCCTGCAAGGAAACGGTGAGTGATCCTAGCAGAGGGCTGGTGGATCATGTTAGCTTTGGCATGTTTCCAGTTAGTCAAGTGAACACCTATCAATGAAAACCACCATGCAACATCATCAAAGCCCTTTGGGGTTCTAGCACACCCCCAACTAGCTAAATCAAAGATAGCCCCAAAATCTTCGATCGTCTCATACCGATCGACATTAAACATCCTAAAACTAGCTAACACCTCTAACAAGTGCTTTGCGGTTAGGGCGGTCAATCTCAAAATTCGACATAAACTCACAAGTTATGTCAGGGTAAGTGGGAGCATCCATAGTGAAAAATATGTGCATATCCATAGACTTAAACAGTTCCTCAATTTCATTATAAACACCTAAAGCACGTAATAAATGATGGTCTAGAAAACGAGTAGGAGTAACATGCCTTAATTTTAACTTTTCGAAACGTACCTTTTGTGCTGAGAGCCAAAAGCAACTAACCCATAGGTAGAATCCCGTCCGAATCCTTGTGGTTCGTTCCTTGAGCTAGTTCCGACTCGTTGCCTCTAGGGTGCCATTGAAGGTGTATGAAGTGAAGTGAGGAAGTGAGTGATGTGAGTTGAGAGATTTTTTTAAAGAGATTTGTGGTGGGGATCTAAAAGAGAGTGGAAAACGATGAAGTTTGGTGAAAATTTGGGTTAGTAAAAGAGGGAGATAAAGTAGAAAGAAGTTTAGAGTGAGAAGGGGAGTTGTGGAGATTTTGAATTGTGGAGAGAGAAAGAGGAGATAAGATGATGAGAGGTGAGATAAGGAGAAAGGAGGAAGAAGAAAGAAAAAGAAAGAATTGAAGGAAGAGAAAGAAAATAAGACGCGTAAGAAGTGAGGGGAAGGGCGGATTCGGGCACCCGGAGCGAGTGCTACACGCCCGGAGGCTGGGTTGCTCGCCTAGGTACCCGGGCGAATTGTTGTATGTTGGGGTTTTTGGAAAAAAAAAAAATAAGTGTTGGAATTGCTACTGCGCGCCCGGACCGAAGGCCACACGCCCGGAGGGCGTCTTTCCGCCCGAGGGTCATTTTTTCCAAATTTCTTCAAAAAATTTTAAGTGTCCCAAAATGGGTTGCGCGCCCGGATACCTTGCCATCCGCCCGGACCCACCCGGGCGGGCTGCTCATTGTGTGGTTTTCGCCCTTTTTCGCCTCAAATTCACCTATAGTCACACCAAAGACACTTGGAAAAAATTGTTAGTCCCTCACTCTCCTCACCAAAGCTAAGAATAGAGCTAGAGTCCCTAATAAACTATGAAAATAAAGAAAGAAAAAGCTACTAAAAACTAAACTCACTACGGGTTTCCTCCCGCAAAGCGCTTGTTTAAGGCCATTAGCTTGACCATGTTACGTCATAGCTCATAGGGGGTGTGGGTTTCGGAAAGTGATTTGCTCAACCAGGCTAACAACATCACCTTCATAGTAGTACTTGAGGCGGTGTCCATTAACCTTAAATCGTTCCCCTTTATCATTCTGAACCTCCACAAATCCATACTTGCTCACCGTGGTGACAATGAAAGGGCCGCTCCACCTAGACCTCAAATTTCCAGGAAAAAGCTTCAATCTAGAGTTGAATAACAAGACCTTATCACCCGCTACGAACTCCTTTCTTATAATCCGCTTATCGTGCCATTTCTTAGTCTTCTCCATGTAGATATTAGCACTATCATAGGCTCCTAATCGAAACTCATCTAGCTCATTTAATTGAAGTAACCGCTTCTCACCTGCAAGCTTAGCATCCATGTTGAGATCCTTTACTGTCTAGTAGGCTTTGTACTCAAACTCAACTGGTAAATGGCACGCCTTCCCGTACACTAGTCGATATGGAGATGTACCGATGGGTGTCTTGAACACCGTTCTATATGCCCATAATGAATCATGAAGCTTTCTACACCAATCTTTCCTCGATTTTGCAACTGTTTTCTCCAGGATAGCCTTGATTTCTCGATTTGAGACCTCCACTTGACCACTGGTTTGTGGATGGTATGCCACTCCTGTTCTGTGGTAGACACCGTGCTTCTCCAGTAGCTTATCTAACCTCTTCTCATGGAAATGCGTTCCCCCATCACTGATAATAGCTCTAGGGACTCCGAACCTAGGAAAGATAACCTGCTTAAACAATCTCAACACCGTGTTAGAATCACAATGGGGGGTAGCAAGAGCTTCCACCCATTTAGAAACATAATCCACAACAACTAATATGTAGCGATTACCATTAGAAAAAGGAAAGGGACCCATATAATCAAGACCCCATACATCAAAGATTTCAACTTCTAAGATACGTGTTTGAGGTATTTCATGCCTTTTGGAGATATTACCTATTCGTTGGCACAAATCACAAGACATGACAAAATCTCTAGCATCCTTCACTAAAGTAGGCCAATATAAACTAGACTGCAATACCTTGAACACTGTCTTCAAAGGGCTTGTATGTCCTCCATAAGGTGATGAGTGGCAATGGATTAGAATTCCATAAAACTCCCAATCAAGAACACATCATCTGTAATCCCCCGCATTTTTAAGACTTTATATTATATTTTTATACGATTATAATATATAGTTTTATGAATTTCGGAAAATAAAGTTATTTTCTTTTATGCTTCAAAATAATTTATTTACCCCAAAGTGTTTTATTCGAAATAGTAATTATTTTTAAAGGAGGTTTTTAGTATTTAAATTTATTTTCAAAAATAGCAAAAATAATTATGGGTTTTATTTTAATTATTTTCGGACCATATTAGGCCCAAAATGGGGTATTTTCGGTTTTCCAAGGCCATAATATTTTTTAGGCCAAAATTTTTTCAATTATTTATTAAACTACCTAGATATTTTGTATCTCTTTAGTTAGGATAAATTCAGATTTTACAAAGGATAAACATATCCAAAATTATCCTACACAATTTAGATCTTATCCAAAAAAAAAAAAAAAAAATCAAACTTTATCTTTTTACTTTGATTTGGCCGAATTTCTTAAGGCCATATACCATATATATCTCTCTCTGGTTCATCAATTTTTTACTCTTTAAAAAAACCCTTTCCAAAAATCAGAAGAAAAAAAAAAAAAAAAAAGAAAACCGCAGCAAAGTACACAAGCAAATACACAAACAGAAAAAAATAAAACTGCATTTTTCCCTCTTCGTGGAACAACTTGAGCCACCACCACAACCACCACACGCACATCTTCCCGCCACACCCACCACCACTTGACAGCCCTTGCTGCACTCTACTACCCCAGTACCAAAGATCCGCCACCCATGCAGCCACCAGGTGGCCAAAAACCACCTCAAAGTAGCCCACTCACCATGGTTTTCGAAAATAAGAAAAAGAGAAAAAAATATTTTTTCCTTCCAAATTATTTTTAAAAAAATCGAAAAAGTGTTCCTCCCTAATGTTTTTCAGTAAATAAAGTGTTTTGATGTTTCAAATTATTTTTAAAAATTTAGTTGGTAATTTTTATTAAATAGATTAGTTTTATGTCAAATTGGATTTTTAATAAAACAATCATAGAAATTATAATAAATCGAAATTTATTTATGCACGAAAATTATTTTAGAGGCTTGTATTTAGTTATATTGTTTCATATGGTTAGTCGCTTTCAATGGTATTTTTGTATTTTATGCAAGAGGAGAATTTCCGAAGAGCAGTTTATTAAGAGGAAATTTTTAGCGAGCAAGGTATGTGCGACATATCAAGACCTATAGCATGAAAACTTAGTTTTAGTATTATAGTAGTCGTGTTTAATTATTGGAGCAAGAAAATTCATGCAAGCCCCCATGATTTTATAGTGTTGAACCGAAAATCTGCTGGTTTATGTGTAAAATTTGTTTTATGAGGTTAAAGTGTTGAAGTTAAATGCTCGTAAAATTATTTTAGACTTATTGTGATGTATTTGAAGTTGTGTTAAATTCTCGTACTTTAACATAAAGTATCGCATGGTCAAATAATTTTAATTAGTCCATTTTGCGGTTTTTTACCGAAAAATATTGTTCAGAAGTCTAAAGGTCGAATCTGACTATGAATTATTTTTAATTTATTCCAGAACCTAATATGAGTTATAGATTTGGTTTCGTCATTAGAAGGTTTTCCAATTTTTAATAAACTTTTAGTATTGGTTTTAGACAGATTGGACTTTTTCAAAAATAAATCTTTAAAATATTTAAAACGTGAACAATGTTTCTAACGGTTGTTACTGATTAATAGGAAATAAAGGAATTATAAAATGGGTTTCACGACCTAAGAATTTTTAGGTCTTACTTGATATTTTTAATTGTTTTTATCGCTAGTTTAGGGTTTTTAGTTTAAATCTACTACAAATTCACATAGACCCTTATCTAGCCACGATATTTGGTTTGAGACTTGTATTTTGGCAGTAAAAGGTTTTGGAAAAGTGTTTTCGAACTCTTTAATTTTTAATCATTATTTACAGATTTATTTTCTATTTCTATTGCTTATTTTTTAACACACAATGTTTTTCAAAAAATTTCTAGGATAGAAGTTCGAAAAATGTTTCAAAAGTCATTACTATTAATGGAAGGTTACTAAAACGGAAGAGTCATTACAGTGTTGGTTAAGTGTTTTGATGGTTTCTATGTTGTTTATGTTTTTCGAGCCTGACGGGTTGTTTGACTTTTCGTGTCGTTTTTAAGTTATGTTTGAATTCTGGACAGTAGCTATATGAAGCTTTAATGTGAGGGTACAGCTAAAATGACATTTTAATGTTTTGAAGTTTGTTTCATGAGTTATATGCTTCTAATGCCTGTTTTGAGCAAGTTTGACGCATAAAGTCATGTTACAAGACAGTCAAAGTTTATTCTTATAGTCAAAGTTAAATAAGTCAAGTAAACCAAAGTTACAGTAAGCAAGTTAATGAGTAAAGTTATTTTAAAGGAACGTTGAGTATCATTCAGCCAAATAGTGTTTACCACCATAACGGGGAGGTATTTATTGCGCTTAACCGGTACTTCCATAGTTGGAGGTGACGATGCTTCACTGTTTAGTTTTGGAATTCCAAAGAGTTAAGATTTAAGTTTTGGACCTGGGGTGGATGGAGACCATGTACCACTGTTTTTGAAAGACTAGCTATCTTTCTGTTAGAGTTCGGATTGTACGGGGAGCGCTACCTACTTGGTTGACGACCGTCTTTCCAAAGAGCCCGTTCACGTTTCCTATATCCTTTTCGAAGCAAGAAGTTATAATCAAGATGAAGAATTTTGAACTTATGAGTCATGAGTCTTAAAATGGAGTGAGAGTCTTGTTATGTGTATTTTGTATGCTATGTGTGTGTCTTCGTGTTGTTATGTTTTTGCTATGTTGTGCATACTCAGCAGTGGTTGCTGACACATATATATTTCCATGTTTTTCTTGTTCTGTTTGCTTGTTAAGCAGAATAAGTGCAGGTTGTTGACAATATGCATGGTGAAGGGATTTTTCGAGAGGAGTGGATAATATTTGGTAGTTGTTTTGACTTTAGATTTTTCTAGTGGTTTGGAATAAGGGCCGTGATGGTTCCAAGTTGTTAATTTAATGTTTGACTTAGTTGTAAAGACTTCCGCTGTGAGTTGTTTGACTTTTATAAAATGGTTTTAGTAAAGTGTGTTGTTTTACCTTAGCCTTAGCGTTGCAATTAGTTTTCATAATTAGTTGTGACGTGGCGGTAACATGCTCAAGTTCCTCTTGTGTTTATAGGTTTGAGTAAGTTAGAAAGTGAGGAATTTGGGGGTGTTACAGAGTGGTAGCCAGAGCTATAGGTTTTTCCAAAAAAAATAATTTGAAAATGATCTTCAAAATGTGTTTGCAAACACGGAAGTTTAAAGGACTAGGATTAAAAATTTGAAGTGTGAGAATGGGTAGACTTAGGATGGGCATTCCTGCATTTTGCATTTATGCATGTTTTTAAGTCTTGCTGCATGTTAAGTTGTTTTGTTGCTTGCTTGGGTTTTTGTTGGGGTGTTTTTTAGGGATTTACGTTTGCTTTAAACCTGCAGATGTTGTCACCATCGGAATATAGTCTTCATAGGAGAGTTTATGATGATGCTAAGAGTTACTGTGATCGAATTGAGAGTTGGTGCAATTTCATGTACAATATGGGGATCCCAGGATCGAATTTACAAGCTCCACTCCATTTAAGACTCATGACCCATTGTTCAAAATTCTTCATCTTGATATAACTTTCTCTTCGAAAAGGATATAGGAAATGTGAACGGGCTCTTGGAAGACGGTCGTCAACCAAGTAGGTAGCGCTCCCCGTGCAATCCGAACTCTAACAGAAAGATAGCTAGTCTTTCAAAAACGTGTGTACATGGTCTCCACCACCCCATGTCCAACTTAACTCTTTAACTCTTTGGAAGTCCAGAACTAAACAGTGAAGCATCGTCCACTCCACTATGGGATCAGCGTTAAGGCAATACATACCTCCCCCTGTATGACCTCATTTGGCCTGAATGAGTACTCACGTTCCTTTAAAAATAACTTACTCATTATTGCTTACTTAATTTGCTTTACCTTGACTTTTATTAACTTTGACTTAATAAAGCATTTAACTTTGACTTGTCTTGTAAACATGACTCTATGGTCAAAACTTGCTCAAACATGGCATAAAGCATTATAACTCATGAACAAACTTCAAAACTTAAACATGTCTTTTAGACTCTTAACCCTCACATTAAAGCTTCATATAGCTACTGCCAGAATTCAAACATAACTTAAAAAACACGACCGAAAAGTCAAACATACACCGTCAGGCTTGAAACATACATAAACAACATAGAAACCATCAAACACTTAACCAACATTGTTAATGACTATTTCTTTAGTAACCTTCCATTAATAGTAAATGACTTTTGAAAAACATTTTTAGAAACTTCTATTCCTAGAAATTTATTTTTGAAAAACATTTGTTTTAAAACTAGGCAATAGAATATAAATAAATCCGTAAATAATTATTAAAATTAATAGGTTCGAAAACACTTTTCCAAACCTTTTACTGCCTAAAATACAGTCTCAAACCAAACTCGTGGCTAGATAAGGTCTATTGAATTTAGTAGATTTTAAACTAGAAACCCTAAAATTAGGTAAAACAATTAAAATCCAAGCTAATTACCTAATAAAATTCTCTAGTCGTGAAAACCCATTTTAATATTCTTTTTATTCTCTATTAACCAGTAACAACCTTTAGAAACCTTAGTTCACGTTTTAAATATTTTTAAAAGATTTATTTTTGAAAATAGTCCAATCTGTCTAAAACCAATCTAAATTATTTAAAAATATTGGAAAAACCTTTATGACGAAACCAAACTCTATAAACCATATTATACTTCTGAATACATTAAAAATAATCTCATAGTCAGATTCGACCTTTAGACCTTGTGAAACAAATTTTTCGCTATAAACCGCAAAAACTGACTAATAAAATTATTTGACCATGTCTATACTTCATGTTACAGTACGAGAATTAACACAACTTCAAATACATCACAATAAGTCTAAAATAATTTTTACGAGCATACTCAACACTTTAACCTCATATAACAAATTTTACAACATAAACCACAGCAATTTCGGTTCAACACTATAAAATTCATGGGGGCTTGCATGATCGTTTTCTTACTCCAATAATTTACAGACATACTATAAACTAAACCTAGTTTCATGCTATTAGGTCTTGATAGTCCCATACCTTGCTGCTAAATTTCCTACTTAATTAAAATGCTCTTTCGGAAAATTCTCCTCCTTGCATTAAAATACAAAAATACCATTAGAAATTCGACTAACCTATATGAACATTATATAATAAATACAGCCTCTAAAATAATTTTTTTCGTGCATAAATTTCGATATTTATAATTTCTATGATTTGTTTTATTAAAAACTCCAATTTTTGACAATAAACTAATCTATTAAATAAAAATTACCAAACTAATTTTTAAAATATTTGAAAACATCAAAAACACTTTTTATTACTGAAAAACTTAGGGAAACACTTTTCGATTTTTTAAAAATAATTTGGAAGGAAAAATAATTTTTTCTCTCTTTTTTATTTTCGAAAACCATGGTGAGTGGGCTACTTTGAGGTGTTTTTGGCCACCTTGTGGCTGCATGGGTGCGGATCTTGTACATGGTGGAGAGTGCAGCAAGGGCGTGTAACGTGGTGTGGGTTGTGGCGGCAGAGGCATGTGAAGTGTGTGGTTGTGGTGGTGTGGCTCAAAGTTGGTTCAACGAAGAGGAAAACTGCAGTTTTATTTTTTTCTATTGTGTACTTTGCTGCGGTTTTTGTTGGCTGCGGTTTTTCTTTCTTTTTTTTTTTTTTTTTGCTTTTTCTGATTTTTGGAAAGGGTTTTAAAGAGTAAATTTGATGAACCAGAGAGCTATATCTAGGGTATATGGCCTTAAGGAATGTCGGCCAAATCAAAGTGAAAAGATTAAAGTTTTGATTTTTTTTTTTTTTTTGGATAAGATCTAAATATTGTGTAGGATAATTTTGGATAATGTTTATCTTTTGTAAAATCTGAAATTTATCCTAACTAAAAGATACAAAATATCTAGGTAGTTAAATAAATAATTTAGAAAATAATTTTGGCCATAAAAATATTTATGGGCCTTGGAAACCGAAAATACCCCATTTGGGCCTAATATGTCGCGAAAATAATAAAAGAACACCCATAATTATTTTTGCTATTTTTGAAATTAAATTTAATACTCAAAACCTCCTTAAAAAATAATTACTATTATCTAATAAAACCTTTGTAAATAAATTATTTTAAGCATAAATATAAATAGACTTTATTTTCCGAAATTCATAAAACTATATATTATAATCGTATTAAAAATATAATATAAGTCTAAAAATGGGGGATTACAGTATACCCCCTTAAAAGAAGTTTGTACCCGAACTTGGAACGAGTAGTATAAACGCTCTCGAAACTCTTTGTAAAACTCTTCAACCTTTTATAAAGTCTTTTGCTTGATTTAAAACTTTTGTCAAAACACTT